>JAHZNI010003931.1:0-21320 GCA_027744415.1 Seira ritae | reverse complement strand
GGTACTTACAATTTTTCAGGTTTATCATGGTAGGCCACACCACGGTCCTTACAATTTTTCAGGTAGATCATGGTAGACAAGGTAGTACACACACGCTACCAGAGCCGAGTCATTACCATTCCTAAATTGGCTGACTCCATGTGAGGCAAGCTTAAATCAGGGAGTAATTGGAAAACAATTTTATCCCTTCATCTATCCACCTCAACGATTATTAAAACTACATATACGATACCATACATACCACACCACTTTTTCTTCTTTTCTTCGTCCCCAAATCATTCTTCACGAGAGGATTTGTTTCGACAACAACACACCAGATAAAGTAATTTTATACATTGAAAAAAACAATCTGAAAAGTAGTTTGTGACGATGACGATGTATCATGATCGTCATCATCATCACGATCCTGGTTTGGTCCTGATCATCATCATCACTATCACGCTCACTGTTACTCCACCATCTCAACAGAAACAAAGATTTTTTTTTGACTACACGAGACACAAACGCAGTTTACTGTACTGTACCGATCCGATACCGATGATTTTTCCCCTCCCTCCCCTGAAATCCACTCATCACCGCTCACTCCACTCAGGAGGAGAAGGAAGAAAACATAGCACTGTACTGCATAGGTATCATTGCATTGCCAAAGTATGTTACTTAATTAGAACGGATATCGTTATGATTGGAGGAGCAAGTCAAGTAATCCACGTTGCTGCTGCTGCGGTGGTAGCGGTATATTATTCCTATCTCCATCTCCTCGTCTTCGTCGTCATTAACTCATTCAACTACGTAAATGGTGATGCAAGAATCAAAATAATGCAAGTGTAAGCTCCTCTCGTTTCAATTTCTCGTGGTGAATGGGACCTGAGAATATAATATATTTTCCTTAAAAATTTCCCAACCCCGCTCTAGAGAGTATTCTATCGTTCTCGTGATGCAATCTTGAATCTTGTTCCACCGACAAAACCTCATTGTGAAAGGATTAACTCCGAGTTGCCGTCATTATGTATCTACTTGCATTATGATCATGATCATCATCATCATCGTAGTAGTAGTAATCATAACTAATGTCTAGCGAGCCAGAAGAGTTAGAAAATGTTTTTATTTTCATAATATACATGCATCACTCTCCTTTTCGCTGTCAGGGGAAGAGGAGACTAAAGAGCTGCATACAGCAAGGACTTAGCGAACGATAGGTACCCCGAATAGCTACGACCACGAGATTAACAAAACCTATTGTTTCCCTGCTGAGATTATCCTTTACTCTAAGGTTAAAAAACTACCCAAAATAAGATTCTCATAAAAAGTCAAAGTGTGAGTTGTTCCATGAAACTCAACACATGTTATGCGTGAGTATATAATATATCTTCGCTTATGAAACTATATGATCTGCATAAACAATCGACTACAAGATGCAGAATTATTTAAGAGTACGGGAAATATCAATCGAGTGACTACAAAAATTAATTTAACGGGAATTTAAATTGACTGCTTCATTCTTATTGACTTATTGTATAAGGAACGATGCCATAGTCATGCTACCATATCATCATCAACAATCCCTTGCCACTTTACTTGCTGGAAATTCTGGCTATATAATACATGCCACCAAAATATCGTTGTTGCTACTTGGCTATGATTACATTACAATTGAGGTGAATGAGATTGTGGCAGCGATTTTCAAGCACTTTTTCATGCGAGAGAAATTTTATCGAAATTCATGCCTGAACGATTGATGGGTAAAATCGATCTTAAAAATTATGCAATCCTGATCAAGATGTAAGTTTGTGAAACACTAACAAGGAATTCTAATGCAGCAATATCGCCATTGACTAACCTCGTCTGTGCGTTTTCAATTCTCTAATCAATGCGAACATGAACATCATCATCTTATGTTTGATGGTGGTATCAGATCATCAAACTCACATTGCCAATACGTCATGAAATGATGGGAACTTTATGTGTTGGGACGAAAGACCTATTATGGCTCATGACATATTATGAGGACTTCAGAAAAAATCTTAAAACAATAATCCGTTTGGGAAAGCAACCTTTTTCAGGATTAACCCTTGGTCGTAGCTATTCGGTATCATACCTATTCGGGCACCCTACAGCAAGAGCCTTTTATTGTTTGCTCTTCTAAATCTCTTATTCAAATTTTTATTTTTTATGCATATTATTCCGAAATTCATTTGTTCGGAAACAAGGTATAATTCTGGAGCTGGAGAGAGATGCATTTTGTAAAAGTGTTAAAAACGTGATGATTCCCGTATCTATCTACTTGCTCCTAGAAATGTAATAGAAGCAAACCAGTTGGAATTTTTTTATTCATTCCATTTGTACATGTGACATGACATTACGCATGTATGTACGTATATACATTGTACACGCAGAGCTTGAGCAGAGCTCCTAAGCGCTTACTCGCTTACGGGATGCGATGATGTCGTCGTGATATTCTTTTTTTTGAAAGCAGCTTTACTTTCATTCCACTCAAACTCAAACTGAAAAGGCATTTGAAACTATGAAAGAGGACGTCAGAGAAGAATTTAAAATAGCTGGGGATTATTAACACTCATCAATTTACTCTGATAATCGCCTTCTAAACATTAGAGGAGCAAGTATTATTGGGAGCCAAGTAAGTACACTTCAGCTCAGTTCAGTTCAGAAAAAGAGGATCAGATCCAGAGCTTTGAGCTTTTACCAGAGAATACACCTAATATATTATTTGGAAATGGAAGCGACAACGCGGCAGTTACGGCATGTCATCCAAAAATAAATGCATTGTCTGTCACTGCCAATGCCAATGATAGTTATGATAATGCTCCAAAAAAATACTTACTCCATTCCACTCCACTCTCTAATTTCCTGGAGTGAGCACAGTGTTTTGGAGTGTGAAGTACCAGAAAAATCAACCTCGTTACCGAGGAGAATAGAGCTTCATGATCGTGATCACGATCAGTGTATTATTCTGAAAAAGTTCACATTGCGTAATATGGTTTGTACTTACTACACCCTACATTCTACATGCTCATCTCATGACGA
Organism: Seira ritae; assembly: GCA_027744415.1. Taxonomy (NCBI): domain Eukaryota; kingdom Metazoa; phylum Arthropoda; class Collembola; order Entomobryomorpha; family Entomobryidae; genus Seira; species Seira ritae. The sequence goes on along the minus strand of JAHZNI010003931.1, from coordinate 18,278 downwards.
GATATCACAATAACCATGATTCCCAGCGTCATTATCATCACCACTTGCCACTAAATACATATCAAAAGTTTGTTCAATGCCAAAAGCAAACAATGTGCAATGTATGCATTATGTATGCAGCAGTCAATTTCCTTCAGAAAAAGGGTACTGGTCGAATTGTCAAAAAAAAAGTTAGCGCCCAACAAAATCGCAATAAGAAAGATTGTTTCTGTCCATTTTGAATTTCTCAAAGACCACTGCAGTAGAGTCCCAGAGTAGATTTTTCAAACTTGAAAAAAAATCCATGCACCGGATTTCGAATTTGTTTACGGCAAGTCCCGTTTTCATAAAAGACGACTGAAATATAATGTAATTGTGAGCTTAGAGGAATAATGAAAGAAGTTACATGGGGTAGAAGTAATTTCTTTGTTAAACTCCTCGAAAGTATTTTAATCCCTGAGAGCCGTTCCCTAAGTAAATTTCCCTGTGTTCTTTCCTCCAATTTTAGAGAGTAGAGACTCGGGCCCGTATAACAGTCCAAAGCCAAGGGTTGGGTGTTGAGTTGAGTTGAGTGCAGTCACAGTCTAAAAATGACTAAGAAGCATGATTTTTTTTTCTTTAAAAAAATTTTTTTTCTTCAGACTTGGTCTGAAGGAGTAAGGCTAGTAGGAAGTACAAAGTACATATAACTTTAATTTTCCCCACTGATTTTGAGCTCAGTCTAGTTTTTTTCGCATCTATTCTTTCTTTCATTGTTCATGATGATGAAGAAGTTTTGTGGCAGTGCAGCAAGAGCTAGTGGTATGGTGTGGTGAAGAATATTATTGCTTCGCAGTAGTAGTTTAAAGCAGTAGTTTTACTTTTTGTTTTCTTCCTCTTCTTCCTTCTTTGTCTACTCAACTCCTTGAATTTTAATAGTAACCGTGTGGTTTTGGTTTTCAACAAGTGCATCAACAACATCGCATCATCATCAGCGAGACGACGAGGAGCGGGTGTTGTAATGTAATTGCTACTGTACTAAAAGTAAATTATGTGGAGGGAAGAAGAAAATTATATGCATACTATTAAGCTGCTGCTGCTGCTGGCTTTTTCCTCCTTCTTTTTCAAGAGGCTTTTGCATTTCGTCGAGTTTGAAGTTTGAGTTGAGAGGAAAAAGTTAAATACACGACAGTCATTTAAACCGTTCTCCTGCTCATTAAATGGCTTCACAGAAAAAGGTAGTTCTTGAATAGATGAGATTGAGATGAGTGTTGTTTACAGATGTACGTGCCAGCAGTCGACAAATGCAAACATTATTATGAAGAGAAGAAGAAAGAGGGATAAAAAAAGAAGATGGATGTGATGTGATGGAGTATAATATTATGTCGCGTGTAGAACTTTTCTTATTCCTTGCTAATTAACTAACCACTTTATGTTTGCAGCAGCGCTCCCTTGAAAAATGAATTTGCAAAATACAAAATACAAGAGTATATAAAATGCCTTCTTCAGTTTCGTAAGGTATTTAAGCACGTGCTTGATTAAAAAAATAGGGATCGCAAAAATAAAAGCTTCATGACGTCCCACGGGTAGAACTTATTTGAGTACATTTGCCTCTTGCTGCAATCGCTCGTGAGTCCCCGATGCGTATGCATTCGAATGTGCGTGGGCCTTCTCGTCAAACGCCATGTTAACGTAACGTCAAATCGCTATAGTAGACACAGTCAAATGTTATCAAGTTACTCGTTGCCGCTTGCCGATTTTGAAAACCAGACCGAGTCCCGGAGACTATCATGAGGCACGAACCGTATTGCTACCCTTAATAAAAAAGTTTTTTTTATTGCGATACCTATTTAATTTACTATTATGTATTATTTGTAAAATGTCATAAGATTCCAGACTCTAAAACCGCCATTTTAGAGAATCATTCGCTTTGAAATAATGCAAAACTTTTCTTCTGTGCGTCGTCGGCCGGAACATGTTTCTTTGATTACCTGTCCGCCTTTCACTCTGAATCGAAAATGGTTGCATAATCTCTTTCTCGTCCACTCTCCGCCGCCACCTGGATGGAATTGGATTGAGCGAAGTGCAGGCAGACTGCAAGGAAAATGTATATTATAAAAGATGGTTCTGTTTTAGAGTTATTCCCCAACTCCTTCCTCGTCAGGTCTAATGTCCGAGCTCCCTCTCTTTCTCTTTCCTCTTGAGGAATCGCGAAAAGTGCATTAAATCTTTTAACGTTCTTTTCTCTTAAGCCGTTAGTATTTTTACAGCGGAGTAACGTACTTAAAGTAAGTAACGAAAGAAGAAGAAAAATCGCCACGGTAGAAACGGGTTTATTCATTTTTGGAAACCCACTGGCACTGGCATGGCGGCGGCGGTGCTATATATATCTGAAAGTGTTTGATCAAAGTAGCGGCAGACTTTCTAAAAAACAGAACCAGGAGGATATGGTACTTATTATGAGTCCATACTCTCAGAAACACCGTATTCATATACTTTTTTGGAGTGAATCACGCCATGAAAAAAAAAACTGAAAGCCGATGCAATCATTTCATTCCTGGCGATATGTAAGCATACCAGCAGGAGAGAAGAAGAAGACGAAAGAACATTTTACTGACAACATAGCGAAAGTACATAACGACGAGAATCAGTCGGTCGGTGTGATCTTTTCGGTCTTGTACTTGGAACTGTTGGAAGTGGAGCAGTGGAAGTGGACGGGAGAAAATGCAGGACTAGGACAGTTTCGGCTTTCAAAAGAAGAAGACGAAGAAGTAGAAGATGATGGTTTGAACTAGGATTATGATGGCCCAACATTCAACTTCTCCACAGTCCACAGTCCGCATTAAAATAGAGGAAGATGAAAAGAGCTATCAGAGTAATATGCTATTTTTTGTCCAGTGGGCAGAAAGCCCTCTTTCCCAGAAACTCTCGCGAGCACGAGCTCGAGCTGCGAGGAGAAACTAGTGAAAGAATTCATGGGAACAAAAACGACGACAACTACAAAGGTTCTGGAAAATAGTTACACTAAATGAGAAAATGTTTCTGCCAACTCATCCAAAAAAAACCTTTAGGAACTGAAGGGAAAAAGTAAAAGCTGATATTAAACTTTCCGTGATCATCTTGGCCATATTCAACTAAACTTGCTCTACTAAATACAATAATGGCCCCTGCAGAAGTCGGTCGGTACTCGCGGTACATAGTCGGTGTTAATAAAAAAGGACTGCTCCAATAATCCAATCCAATAGAACATCTCGGCAGCCATTATCATTATCATCGCAAATCGTTTAAGCTCCCACGGAAACGGGATGATGGAAACCCAGAACAGAATCTTTAGTCCTAACTTAAAGGAAAGATGGAAATGGAAATCTTCAGTTCAAAGGAATTTATTTTTACTACTGCAGCTACAGCACGTCACACATTGGAATCCTAACTTTCCACCGGGCATAATTAATGTAGTAGGAATGAGGACAAGAACATCATTAGCTTGACAAGGACAAGACAAGCTATTTCAAATTAAGTTTACGCGGAAGCAAGCAGTACGAGTTCAATGCAAGCGGTGTACTTATGTTTTTTTCCTCATTCTAAATTTTTAAGTATTTATGTATGGTGTAGATATTTATGGATTACGGATGGATGACAAATTTTTTAATGGCTTACCGCCTACCCACGCTAGAAAAGGATCCATCATCATCATCCAAATTAGTTGAATCCGATTCGCTTTTTAAGCCGCAGAACCGAACCTATGTAATTGATGCAGATCATTATAATTATGTTTACATGCTCCCATTTATTTGTATGTTTGGCATGCACTACTGCGTAATGTATTTTTAAACCGGAACTGGGATCCGATCCGATCATTATCGTCATTATTGCTTTTACTTGTAGGAAATGGCAAAACCATGTTAAATATAAGCATACATAACGAGAAAAGCATTTATGACTTTCACACTCTCCTGTCTCCTGCCTGCCTCTGCCATGACATCTGATTGCCAATTAAAATTTAACTTGTTCATCCGATTTCCTCTTATTAGATTCTCCTTGTTCTACTTCCAAAATGTGTGCAATGAAATAAATGACTTCTTCCAGAGAGGTCTTTTTCCCTTAATGGCTTCTGGATGGATCAATATTTCATTATTAATGGCTCAGAAAAAGCCCTGTGACTGAATATATGGTCATCATTAATCTCAGGAATTACATGATAAACAGATTTTCATTGGCATGCATGTTTCCCAAAAAAATAATTGTCATCGTCATAGTCATAAAACCATTTTGCTCTGAATACCTAATTTAACACTCTTCTTGGACTAAATTCCCAGGCCAGGCGCAACCATATATTCCCATGCCAATATGTACTAAATACCTTCCGATCCACACAATTTCCCGAAAAATATCTATATCAGTCGATGGAATGGAATGCCTAAAACTTCCAATTGTCCTGTCATTACATTGCTGGGAAATGGTGAATGCATTTTCTTGAAACTTAACTTCTGCTTCTTCTTCCCATAAAAAAATGCTTGCAAAATTAGGTACATATTTATCACAAAAAGTTGACCATTCCAAAAAGGAAAGAACAGGGAAGAGTGATGCGTGCCATGCCATGCCACACGACACACGAAGAAGTGTTGGCTTTGGCTTTTGCCTCGGCAGAGGAATTGCAATTTAAGGACCATCACCACCACACTAGACACGGCCATTAAACTAGGCAACGCCAAGCCAGTCGTTTTTTACATTCGCACTTTCACTTCCAAAAATAAGGAAAGCATATAAATAGAGAAAAATTCTTTTCACGAGAACAAAAAAAAACATGTCCGAGTTATAAATTTTCACGAGTTTCGTGTGGTTTCTTCCACCTTCTCCTCCTCCATAGAACATTTTCTTTTATATCATAACAAGAAAAACACAGGACTCGCCGAATGTTGCTCCTCTTCCTCAAATTAAATAATTTACTACGGTGGAAAAAAGGAAGGGAAAAATATGTACATATGTACATTACATACCTAAACATGGCGTCACCTCAACTTCAACATGCGAATAAAGCGAGCCGAAAAGAGAGAGAGACAGAGAAAAAATGCAGTTTTTCTAGAGGCGTAAATGTTTGAAAAATAGTATTTACTTGCGCCATTACTCCTACAATTTTATGGCCAATATAAAAAAAATTCTCTAGGCTTCGGCTTCTTAGCCGCTTATTTGTGCCCCTTTTCACTTCCGGGCAAGGAGAGCGAGAGAGGATTCTATTATAGAAATGTATTTTCTAGTTTTATGCCATAACCAAACCAAACCACTGGCACTTGGAATTTGTAAACACACTACATCACCAAAACAGCAGCAGCGGCGAGCGAAAGAGCGGCGAAATGTATTTTTGTAAAGAACGAGGTGGAAAATAAGTGGTTGAAGGAGGAGACATAAGAAGAAAATGTGAGGCTTGCTCTGGCTTGGTATTATTTACTAACGCCATAATAAAAGGAATTTTACACTGTAAACAATGACTCAAAGAAGATGCGCCCGGAATTTTCTTCTGTTTTCTTTTTGTGGAGGGAGGGGGACACGTGACTGTGACGAGGAAGGAAAAAAGTATTTTTCTTTTTGCACAGAAGCGCATCAAGTTGGCGATCGTCATTGTAATTCATTATCAAGCAAAGCGAACAGAATGGATGATGGCCGGGTGACAATGACAGATCAGAAAAAGCGTATCTCTGTCTCAGCTTGAGATACACTTTCCTCAACTCATTTGAATTGGAATGTCATAAAAAAATTCGTTTTGTTCTGCCTGCACACGTCCTTCCAACTGTCTTTGTCTTGCAGTGGCATGGCATGGCATGGCGCTATTAAAATAATTGAAAAAAAATTCTTTCCCACCTACAGAATCTACTGGTGACTGGCGCCTATTGCATTGCTTCCACTGATTCAAGTGTGGAAGAGAATCCTCAATCTGAATTATTCTGTCGTAAATTTTCCATTCAGTTCTGAATCTGAACAAGTTACGATTCCGCTGGACTGGACACCCTTGGTCTTGGTACTTACTTGCCAAGAGGGCAAGAACCAAGGGAAAAAAATTCGGAAGGAAGAAAGCATCTTTACATCTTGGGGCTCTAGGGCTAGCTGAGCGTAACAAATAGGAAAGGAATAAGTGCTTTCTATGCAAATTTCAGAATAGTTTTTTTTCCTCAGCAATAAAGTTACACAGTCTAGACTCCAGACTTCCCCTTTATAAATTTCACGATTTCAAGGGCGTGTAAATAAAATATGTACTTTCTCCGGAAGTACATTACATCGGATAATATTGATTTTTACAGAGCTTAAAAATGTTTCATTGATGAAAATTAAAATCAAACAAGGTAATTCACAATTTCCGGTTAGTGATGTGATAGAATTATAACAGCTCATGTGAAATTTCAAACATTTTTAAGGAAACAGAGCATTACATTTCAAAGTAAAATATTCCACTTTCCATCGAAAAGTGTGCACTTTCTCATTGTCAGATATTTTCTTGGTGTTTGAACGCTTAAAGAATTCTCTTCCTTGCTTGCATATTATCTAATACTAGTGCATTCTTTCAGTCCCCTACCCAAAATTACGTATTTCACCAGGATCTACCAGAGCTACCAACCATACAGGAAGTAGTGCAGTTTTTTTTGTACTTTGTTCGCGCAAAACTTTTACGACTTTCTGTTTATTACCCAGACTTCCCCCATGTGAATGTGAATCTGAATTGGGAATACTCTTGAGAGATCACAAGAATAAAAAAAAAGAGAGAAGACCAGACTTGAGACGGCATTTTTCCCTAGTAAAAAAGAGTATGTCGTGCGCTATCTTGAAATCAGAAGAGAAAGTTTTAGGTTCATGTATGCCTATGCATATGCAAGCATGAAATGAACGCGAGTGAGAAAAAAGTTCATTTTTCGAAAAAAAAGAAGAAGGGCCTGGAGGAGATAAGAGGATATTATGTATATATATTTTTTATTAAGTGCACTTGAAAATCAGCTGTTTCTTCCTTCCTCCTCTTTTCAATGAGATATGATTATGATGTGATATGATATGATCACAATGACCGTAGTACATGCTTTAATAAATAATTTTTTATACAATGCCATGGTCCGTGGTCCATGTAGTGTAGTACTTTTTTAAAAGCCAAGTTAGAGCTTTTTCTCGGCCGGAAATTTGGAAAGAGTGTGATCAAAAATCAAGATCAACTGATGTCAGTGGTGGAGGAGGGAGGGAGGGTAGGAGGGAATGATGATGATGATGATGATACTGTAACAATACGAAGAGAATCATATCGACTATCACCATGCAGAAGGGAAATATGTTCCCGGAATTCAAAAAAGAAAATGATGAGAATAAGAAGCGGCGAAGGAAGATCATAAAAAAGCGCCGATTCAGCGGGGAAGGTGATGGTAGATATTAGGAACTCGATAAGACGATCCTAAAGAAGAGTATCATAGTACCTATGTAACTTGCGTAAAAGAATAATGTGGAAGTGGAAACATGATGGAGGGGCAGAAGAGGCTCTTTGTTGGAATTGGAATCAAACACGTTTTCATTTTCAGACGGGTATGTGGCATGTGGTATGTGCAGTGCAATCGCAATGTATGCTTTTCTGGTACATACATATATGTAATAATTCGTTTGCTTGCATCAGCTCTTTTAAGGGAAATATAAAGAGAATATATTATTGTTCATTTTACAACGGATATTTTTTATAACCGCACTATTTCATTCGGATGTGAAGAACTGAACGGAGAGGGAAGAGAAATCATGTGAGAAAAAAAAACTTTTGAGAAGAGAGGAAAGTGGATTAGGCAAACTATAGCATATATTTAACATTGTCATGATTTTACGGCCAAATGAAAGCAAAATGAAAATCTATCATTTCACATCGATTTCTCTCCTCGTTATAACTGGGAATCTATTGAACAGTGCGGCAATCAAATTTTTAAAGATACATATTGAGTTAGCCGGTTCTTGGTTATAAAGGCGATGAGTAACAACGACGAAAGTGTTGACTGGTGTTATTGTTTAACTGATCAGATTTAACGAGAGAATTGTACGAATCAGAATCAGTTTTTTCCATTTAGTCGCTATTGAAAAGGCTTCTACAATTTTACGGAAAGACGAACGCGTACGGAACTAACATTATGACATTATAAGTCTCACTCGCAAAAGCCCAATCCTAATAAGCTGGTTAGGTTGTTTCATGCTGAATGAATGAAAATAAATTCCAAATGCTAGACCATCCCATACATACCTAATTTTGTTTTTCTGTGAAAAAAAATTGCGGAAAAAGAGAAAAAAATGCTGAGGAGGATGCTTTTCAAAAATATCTTAGCCAATTAGCTTATCTTTGTGATTGTTGGACAGCTACCAAGCCAACTAATTTAAGCATCATCCTTGCATACTTAATCAAGAGAGAGGAGCGAGATAGAGAGAACTCGTATGATTTTTAAATTCTAGCAAAGTCCCATCCCATATCCCAATCAAATCGACAATGAAACCTCTTTCGCAGATTTGGTCATCATCAGATCAGCATTCTAAATAAATGCTTTAACAATTGAGAGTCCTAAATGAAATCAGAAAAAAATATACATACTAGCAGGAATTTCTTAGTGGTCGGCTTAAATAGAATCCTCATTTTCAAAACGTAAACCTAAAACTTGCTTTCCTTTATGTCATGTCATGACTGGGACTGGGCAGCGATCACTTGTTTGTGGTAGTGCAGCGAAATGGTATGACCAGCCGACCAGCGGCCCCGGCTTCTTCTTCGTAATCGCAATTGTGTATTTTTGTAGATAGCACAAAAAATATTTTCTAAATAAGCCAAGGTCCTAAATCACTTAAGTTGCATAATACATAATCTCCGATTTCGTTTCATATTTCATAGCTTGAAAAATATACACAAACAAACATGATAATGATAATAATGATGATCATGGAGGAGTCAGATGCATTGCATGAGTCCATAAACAAGTGTAAAATTTTGGAGATGGAACAGAGAGAGGAGCCGTAGACGTAAATAATGATTTCTCTCTGTGTTGCTGTAGATGCTGCTGAGGAAGTACACTGTTTGTAGTTTGTACAACTAGGATACAACAGTTTTCATCTATATGACGCCAAGAGAACTTGGGGTCAATGAATAATATTGTTAAGTTGAGGCCAACACCGTAAATCCTGAGAAGCATGCCCGGTCCCCTTTAAATGTTTCACGTCTCATCATGACAGTACCCGGGACTCGGTTTGCTTTTCAAAATCTGGATGCTCACGACTCACGAGAAACTCGACAGCAATTGATTGCATACTCCATCTATTTACGATAGTGATTTGACGCCTTGTTGACGTTTGACGGGACTGGGCGCGAGATTCAATTTTTGAATTCGTACCTGCAAATGGCCCGAGCAAACTTGCTGAAATATGCGCCAACGTGATGAAGCTTCATTTTTAATTTCAATCCCAAACCCTTGAGACATTGTTTCTGGAGGAGGGAAATGTATTTGTACTGAGCACTTTTAAGGGTTGACATGTTTCTCAGGATCTTACGAGGATAAATGTATGTACATAAATGCTTACAAAATGTTTAAAAAAAATGAACACGGACTACGACGACTACACAGTTTGTAAAAGAGAATATATAATAAAAAATGATTCAGAATTTGGTTTTTCACTTACATTCTCTCGAGCGAGGCCAAATCTTGAAAGGAACCCTTTTCGATGGTATGGATCTCGTTATCCGACAATTGTCTGCAAGTTAATTCAATCAAAAGTTTCTTAAGTTCACGTCGCTCTCGGCAAATCACATTTACAGTTTGTTGGAGGGAGAGAGGGAGAAGGAAAAAATCTGTGAGTTCATTTCATATAAAGATGGTATACTGACATGACTTGGCTTTGGCTGCTGCAGTGTCCTGCAGATTTTTTTACTTGCTCCCACTTTATATTTTTCACGAAAAGGGAGATGAATGTAGTTTGTTATGGCTTGGTGAGGAAAATAAAAGTGAAGAGGAAATAAAGTTATGAACTGGCATGGCACTAGCTCTAGAGCCAGAGTACTATGTAGCACTAGCCCTACCTAAATATTATTTGTTGGCTTAAGCGAAAACATTAAAGGAGAAAGAAGTATTCAATCTAATTTCTCCCAAAGTTTCCCCTCAATAAAAAAAAAGAATATCAGAAGATAAATGCATAAGGTGGTATATAAAGCTTAAAGTAGGAAGTTTACAGAGAAGAAAAGATTTTATTTGAACTTGAACGAGCTGAGCATTGCATTGCGAAAAGCACAAGAGGAAGAAGGAAAAAAAAACTGTCACGACCACAGCAGCACTCAAAAGGCTTTTTTTTCGCCTGTGGCAGGGTCTCTCAAACGTCTGAACAATGAGGAAGTGGAATGGAGGAACACGCATGTGGTTCTCTTAAGCCGATTATTATGCACGCACATTACGATTACCTACATACATTGAAGAAATATTTTTCATGTACAAAATATTTTTTTTAAAAATTGTTGCATTTCTTCTTTTTTCATGAATGAGCTATGAAAAACTTTTAAATCTATAGGACGGAGGGAAAAGAAATGCTTTCTCGTCTTTTGACCATTAGACTAGACGACCTTGAGAATTGCAAATTGAAGTTTCTACTTCAAAAATTCACCTTTTCTACTGGAAAGATCAAAACGTTTGAAATTATTATGAAATTTCAGCTACAGGCTTAAGAAATTATCATGCGAACTTGAGAAGTTTTTCGTGTTCAGGCGGAATTTCAAATTTATGTTTGAATTTGAATATGAATTAAATATTTGGAAGAAGTGAAATGCTGGTAAATTTTTTGAAGAAAGATTGGTGGCCGTGATATTATTCTTTTTTTCGAAATTCATTCATTGTAATTCTTTCCCTCGAGGGAGTTTGGAAAGGAGCTAATCTAAAGTGAAGTGTTCTTTATCTTTTGTATTGGTAATTAATATAATCTACAGAACAGAGAGATAGATTAAATGATAACGGTTTGGTCCCTGGGCTGCTGCTGGACTAGGCTCCGAGTCGGCTAGGACTAAAGAGCAAGGCAATTATCAGTGTACAATGCATTGCAAGTGCAAGTCGTTGTCGTTTACTGCTTAGAATTACTTCTATTGATACATTCACTTTACAAATAACCAGTAATACAATACATACTACAAGGCGGATTTTCATTGTATTTCGCCTCAGCCCAGCCTCATGTCACACCAGATAAAAATAAGAATAACGACATTCATAATGACATAAAAAAAATCCTCATCTCCGTATCTGTTTTTTAAATCAATGGAAAAGAGTAAAGTTGCCGCCTTGCATTGCATTGCTATTTAATGGAAGCCAAGCATTTACTGTATAGCTTTTCGCCTTGATTTAAACAATTTACAAAAGTTTAAAAAAGTTACGGCAAAGAGGTTTTGAAAGGACAGGAACTGCTTTTTTAAAATGATCAGAGATTAAGAGGGAATTTAGGACAAGACAATGCATAGCTAAATGACAATTCATAGCTTCAGCTCCATAATTCTCATGTGCCGACCGACGAAGACAAGGATGACGCGACTGCCGACATTCAATTCTTATACAGGCAACAAGCCAAGCCAACACGAAATGTTTTATGGCCTTTCCCCTAAAGAAAATATTGCGGTAATAATAAAATCACAACATTGCATCTTATAATACATACATATTATTAAGTACATATAATATATTATTACTTTTGCTTTTTTTCATGTATCATTTTATACACATGAATTCCTCCACCGCTATCATATTTATAAAGCAAAAAAGCAATAGCAGGTGAAGTCCAAAACTTACTTCTTAAGTAGGTATGGTCATTCTAAATCCCATTTCATTCAGGATTTCAAAGCTTCACTCATGTCATAGTTGTACAAAGCTTTACAAAGCAGTGCATGATATTAGTAAGTAACATCCCTAGAGAAAATAGCCACGTTTTTGATATGTTGCATCACGTAATTTCGTACAAACTGTGACAACCGTCAGACACGCCAAAATCAGTGAAAATAAAGGATTCATATTAAGTAAATTATATTTCATGTAGTTCAGAGGCTAAATAACAAAGAATTCTTTTCTTTGTTGCAGAATTAAACTAGACTGGAATTTCCATGACATTCGGTCACTTTTTTTTAAATAACGAAACTCCTATCTGCAAATTCGTACCCCTCCACTCTGAAAGAGAAGTATGGACAGTATCGATTTACTTGGGCTTGGCTAAGACAGAAAAACTGGACAAGCTATTTCCCTTTTGCATTTGAATAAACTTGTGCAGAATTATATTATAATTGATATAGTCAGCCGAAGATTGCAAAACTTCAAAAAAGGCCACAGTTTAGTTGAGAATTATGGCTATTATTTTTTGCTATTAAGTACAATAGCCGCTTGGTTTTATTCTAGCGAAAACCTTAAGGGGCTCTGTAAAAGGGGAACATTTAAAAGTAAAAGGGCGTGTGAATGTAGTATATTAGCTGTTGCCAGGTTAAAATTTAGAAAGATAAAATGAAAATAGAAGAACTCTTAATTCGATCCTATCGCCAGTCTACCAGTCTACTACTGACTACTCAACATTTCAACAAGCGCAACAACTTTTGTGATTTGCTTCTCCTTCTCATCGTCTCATCATCATCTACTATTTTTCTATATAAAAAATATTTGCTTTGAAAAGCAGCAAGCAGCATTTAAACAGATTCTCTAAAAACAATAGAAAAGAATGGAATGAAGTGAGTCTAAGTACTCCAACTCCAGCTCTAGAGTTGATATAAAAAATATACACATATAAAGACTAACAAATTCAAAACTTGTAAGTACATATCTGCACTGTCAAAAAAAAAACTCTTGCTTGAGCAAAGGATTAATGAAAAACGCACGTAGGAATGTATTTTAATAGTGAACTTTATGGCTTGATGGAGAGAGGAAGGAGCTTAAAATATTAAGTCGAGAGGAGGGAAAGGGCTTCTGGTATAAAAAATTGAATTTATAAGCAATCAAGTCAGTACACTTACATGACACGGAGGGATCCAAGACCAGCAAAATCTGACAGTCGAATCACTGTCAAGTTGTTTCCTTGCAGCTCACTGGAAAAAAATAGAGAAAAGATATATGAGATTAGAATATCAAGAGAGAAAAAATAGGATTATCTTACACAATTGAATTTTCAAACCTTTTGAATAAGTAGGTACTATAGCATATTATATTATCATTTTATTATGCGTTAGTGCAAGCCAGTTTAGATTTATAATGCACGATTTACCCACTATTAATTTGAGACAATATATTCTTTCCCTTTCTTTTTTTGTCTTCGGTAAAAAAAAACAATTTGACAGACATGCATGCGATCCTGTGAAGTTTAGTATATTTTATTTCAATGCAAATCTAATCCTATGCAAGATACAGTCTGCAATTTAATGGAGGAGGCAATACAAAGGAGTGAAGAGTGAAGGAATATGTTGTGCATGTAGTGCTTCATACATTAATTATTAATAGACTAAGGATTTATATTTAATTGCATACAACTCAATTAGACATACGACATACATACAAAGTTGGGTTGGGATCTTTGCAAATTGTGGCTTACAAAACCTGATTTGACTTGATAGAGACTTGAATATTGAAGACGATATTAAGAGAAAGTATGAAACGCAGGAAGAATATAGGAATTGAAAAAGGCAAATGTAAACCTAGGAATTTGAATAGTAGTTTCATGTGATTTTAGAAATTTGCAATTTGCAAATACTAAAATATTTTCAGTGTTTCCAACAAAAAAAATAAGGGTTTTACAAAACCTATAAGGCATGCTTTTTACCTTCTCAAATGGCTTGATATAACTTAACATGCACAATATAGGTAGAAATACGTACGCTTGTCCATAAGTATTTATTTAATTTTGAATGCTGGTGGTTTTAGGCTTTAGGTCATGCAGAAAAAAAGGATGAGAGTAGAAAAAGATGATCCAAACAGGGGACTGAAATGAATGCGAAAGGAAAACATTTCCTTTAAAAGTTTTTTTTGTTAATGCTACCTACTTTGTTTAAAATAATATGCAATAATATGTTTTCCTTCAGAAAACGGGATAAAATTTGATCCATATTTTACCCGGGAAAAAGGAAGTATTTACATCGAATGCAATCCCTAATCCGACTGCAATGAGTCCGAAGTGGATAGGTAGATATATACATATGGCGATGCTAGGTAGATTACCAATTACTATTACCTATCCAAGCATGAACTTGCAGATTCTTCCAGAAGAGAGAAAAATAATAATAAGCTGAGGAGATATTTTCGTCATGACCACAGACCGCCCAAATAAATATCCTGCTTCGCCAAGCAAGAATTTTAGATAAAAAAAATGAAAGTATATATCGACAAAATTTGCTGCAACGGTATAATATACGTAATGTACAAAAAAAGAAGGTAAGTAAGTAAACAAATTCAGATCATTCCAGCAAATGCACACAGCGCAAAAAAAAGTTTACTTTCCTCTTCGTTTTGGCTTTTCCATGAGCCAAAAAGAGCTGTTTGAAATGAGCCAAATAAAAAAAATATCCTTGATCACCGTGTGAAGCTGTGAGAGCAAATGCAATAAAGATTATTAACGCTATCTCTATTTACTTTTGGATTCGGGGGAATAAAAAAAGCAATCCTGAATCACAACACAATGCAATGTAGTACAATGCCAATGCCTTACTTCCCCATATGAAAAAATGCTCAGTGTTGAGCTTGACACAAGATATTTAGTTCACTTGAGATGAGATACTACGACGACAGAAAATTGTTGAAATGACAATTTCCATTGCTTTATTTTATTCTGGGAGAGAGGGAGGAGAGGTAATAGAACTGTAATTTCTTTTCTCATTTATTTTTTTGGCAAGTAAATTACTTACATACATACAATCAGTTCCCTCTTCACCATCATCATGATATGATGCATGAATGAGCCGAGGTCTGAATCTGAATAGTTAAATATTATTTCGGGAAAAGCCATTTTTTAGCAAGAGGGTAATGTCAACCTTGCCTGCAACTTGCAACGCACGTGACATTTCCAGCCTCAACCTCAACAACGGAGAAAACGTTTCAGATAAAAAAGTAACGAAGGATTTGTCAAGGGTAGAGGTGGAGTTTGGAACAAAAGCACCTACCAAATCCAATTCAGTCTCTGGCCTTTGAACGAAATCTGTGGAGAACAGAATATTTTGATATTTATAGCAAAGATCCCTACATTCCGGGAGGGAATTACAAAGAAATTCCTGAAATAATTCAAATGAACTACAATTAAAATTGCGTTCCTGACTTTGAAAAAAGTAGGCATTGCTGCAGGTACATATTATGTAAAGGCTGAATCTCGAATCTGTATACCCTTTTTTAAAGCTAACGATTTTTTGTCTCCTTTTGATCCTAGGCTGGTTGTCATCTACTTAAACACGTAGGTAAATGGTAAATCTCTTCCATCCATCCACACGCACATGAGATTTCGCTGGAGGAAGGTATTACCTCAAAAACTATGCTATATGTAGTACGAGCATACATACTATTCATATTATTCAATTTTAAATGCGCTTTAAGCTTATTCTACTCAATTATTCAATTTTTTGAAGTCGTTCCTCTAAATAAACAAGAGCAGTTTTAATGCAGTGGGCAATGTATGCAAGTCAGTGGCCTCTCCGATTAATATTTTTTGAAAGTCATTAAGCTTTCTTATTTTTGGGATGTGATATCGGACAAAGGTTTTTTGATGCAAGTATGTGGTGGTGGTGATGTGGTAACTCCGGAGTAGAAAGGCGCATAATCGACTTAAACTTCCAGAGTCAAAAATAGGGGTCGCAAAATGAAGCTTCATGCCGCCCCGCCACTATAACATATTTAAGGGAGCTTGCTCAAACGGCTCGTGAGTCCCGGATTTGTTCAAAGATTGAATCTCGCGCGCATTCCAGTCAAACTTCAAACGACTATTATTCAGTCAAATTTCATCGGGTTACGGTTACTCGTGAGCTACCCGATTTTTAAAACAGAAACCGAGTCCTGTCTATAGTATCATCATAAGGCTCGAACCGTATTGCTATCCCTAGTCAAAAGTATTGTATAGCAGTGTTTTGAGGTGCTAAAAAACTTTTCCCTTCTCATATTCATATTAATGATTCCTTTCCATGATTGATGAGAACATGATATAAAAAAGTTTCTTTTTTTTGATGGCTGTCTCACTCTTTGCAAGGATTACATAATATCAAGTAAGTCCACTCTTCTCCTTCATGCCACGAAGTATGTAGCATGTTTCCCTCCCCGACATTATTATTACATTATTGCAGTAAATCTAGAAGGCAACCCAACCCAATCCGATCCAGCAGAGAGCCTTTTATATTCTCCTAAAGTATTTTCTTTAAAACACCATTTTTGGATTTGTATTAGAATGTATGCAATCATGCATACGAAACGAAGCTGTGGAGTAGAGGAATGTATAACAAAGGTGGAAAAAGTAGAAAGAGTGTCGTGATACCACCATAATATGGCTCGGCTCATGCAACATGCAACGCAACACAACCGCCATCCCACCTTTAAACTTGATCCCTTATGAAAGATGATCTTCGTCTTCATGAATCATGCGATGCTGATCATTACGCTTTATACATTATGTCCATGTCTGCCGAGGCTCTTTTTTTATGCACAAGTTTCAAACTTCCAAAATAAAAACTTTTTTCCTACCCTTTTAGTAATCGTGTTGAAAACTGTTCCCACAAGTTAAGCAGTTACAGTGGAAAAAAAAGTTGCTGTTATGTAAGCGGCAAAGTTGTGGACTGCGGACAAGACACGCATCATGTGTGAAGGTTACAACAACTATTGTACAACAATGCCTAACGTTGTAATATGTACACTTCACACTTGTTCTCCCAAAAATATAAATTTTCATGTGTTTTCGCTATTGCTTTGCTTAAAACCCTTCTTCGTGAATAAAACGCACTAAAACATGAGCAAAATATGATGATGATATTGATAATGAACATGAATAAGGAGCGGATTAGTATGCTTTTATTGCCGATAAATACGCATGAATTTATAAGATAAACCCGATAAAATGTGTGCGAAAAGATAACAGAATAAGCACTTGCAAAGAAAAAATCTATTTCGAATTTTAAGGACACCTTTTAGCGCGACGATATCACATAAAAAGACTTCTTACAAAATATCAGGGAGGTATTGAGGTATCATATCCAACCTTATTTTGACACTATCAGGACCTTTTCGTAAAATTTAGACACTTCTGCTCACCAGAAAATGTTAAATAATTT
Organism: Seira ritae; assembly: GCA_027744415.1. Taxonomy (NCBI): domain Eukaryota; kingdom Metazoa; phylum Arthropoda; class Collembola; order Entomobryomorpha; family Entomobryidae; genus Seira; species Seira ritae. The sequence goes on along the minus strand of JAHZNI010003931.1, from coordinate 1,045 downwards.
TTCATGGTTTACGCGCATTCTAAGGCTCATTTACCTATCACAAAACATTAAATAATAATTTGCCATACGAATCCAATTCCTAATCATGAATCATGATCGGGCATGTTTCAATTAAGAAATGGTTACGACAATCTAAAAAAAATTAGATTTACAGCCACATCATAAAATTATGCATGTCCCTGTCAGTGTGCTGAGTCTATGTCCTCGACCCATTTAGGGAGCTTAATTTCAATCATCATTAGCAGGATTCCACACGATTCTATTCTAATTCCGGAATCAAAATACATCCTTCGATATTTTTTGCTATGCCCGGAGAAAAAAGGAATGGTATGAATGAATGGTGATAGATCTAAATTTTCCCCTTCTTACCATTTCCACAGGCAAGAGGGGAGGGATGATGCTTATGCTTGACAAATAAGTTGTGTTGTGTGTATGATTGATGAATTTATTATTAGATTCGTTCATCAAATGGGATTCATCTATTTACCAAAGCCTCTCTTGTTACTTATATCCCTCTCTGCATACACTTCTCTTTACCGGATAAGGATTTCCCTTTGAGGTAAACATTTTGTTTTGTGTAATTGTCCATGAAATTTTTTATCTTTCGCTTGTCTACACACACACGCACGCAATGCAGTCTGGAAATGGACGGGTGGACATAAGTACATTCTCATTTCCTGTCCTATCTGTGCCATATTATACCTCTGTTTTAGCATAAGACATCATTGCAATTCATTGCAGCGACAGGTGGCACCTTTGTGAAATTCGTAGGTTATATTAATATCGCCAAAAAAAGAAAATTCCTGCCACAAAAATCTTTTTTTTTGCACCACAGACACCGTCGTCATGGCTTGAGCCGCTTAAGGGGTTCAAAAGGTTCCGCTTGAAGATAGATCAAGCAGTCGCTGTAAAATTAGTCTCCATTTTCAGTCCGCAATCGCAATGCAATTGCAGCTTTAAGGAAGTCAATGTACCTAATTCCATATCCAGTCACGACAATTAAATTGACGGTAATGTTTGATGACAATGATGTAGTGGACTGTAT
>JAHZNI010003930.1:0-13058 GCA_027744415.1 Seira ritae | reverse complement strand
TCCCTCCCCTCTTCTAATTTTTTTCTCACTCCTCCCCTCTTCCCTCCCCTCTTCCTACTCAATTTTCGCTTTCTCCCCTCCACTCTTGCCCCTCCCACTCACTCCGAGAGTGAGGGATCGCACCTCTGATTCTTCTTTATTGTGTATCTTCATGTCTGTCGTGGATGGAGGATGATGTGGGCACTTATTCTTTCGTTTATAAATAGCACGATCAATATACTCCTTGTTGAACTTTCATTGTATCAAAAAAACTGACTTACACTTCTTCATCCTTTCTAGTTCGCCAGCCCTGATTATTGCAGCGGCATGAGTGGTTGGCTCTGATTCACGTGATAAACGACTAATGAGGGAACATCATCGTCTCTGAATTGTGGAGAATTTATAGGATTGACGTTTTACAGAAATTTGATCGAACCAACATTACTAACCAAAAAGTTTTTTTAACTGCGGCAGTAAAAAAAGATTTCTCCAAGCATGTTGCATTCAGCACTAACCTTGACTCCTACTTCCATTTCATTTTTGCAAATGGCAAAATATTAACACAACAAAACTAAAAACAATAATTTGGTTTCCTTTCTTTTGACTGCTTCGCTGACAGCTAAAGTCTATATTTTACATGCTCTCATGCAGCTGCAATTTACTTTTTTATGGCAGTAAAACAATAAACAGCACTGTTCATTTCACTACAAGCCTTGCAGAAAAAGAAAAGTCAATTTTGGTATACGAAAAATGATTCATGAATTTTTCAAGTTAATGCGGCATCTGACCATGAATTGCTCAATAATTCTTCCATTTTACGACTTCCAATGCCATTTCTTGAGTAAACCTTAATTTCATCGAATCAATTGCATCTCTCTTCTGGAAGAATAAGAAATTCACGTATAATTTATAAAGCAGCCATGAAATTCCGGTAATCGGTCCTGACAGCTCAAGCCCAAATGAAAATAAGTTTTCAATGAGGTATAGCATGTATCCACGGCGGGAAGAGAAGACATTGCTCTTGCTTTCCATCCAGACTCTGAGGTTTTATTGGATACTTACGTCACTTGACGTAGACAAAAGGAAAGCATTTCCCCGAGACATGCAGTACTAGTACACACCATTTATTTAGGCACCATAAGGGGAAATATACGACAGCGAATTTGTAGCAGCAGTTTAGCAATAAAAACTTGACTTGAAAATAAACAATGCCAACATTTCATTTTCAACAATACTTAACTCTCTCTTCCTCTTCCTGCGAGAAGCCTATTTAGCGCGTATACAATTTTTTTTCATCGGTTGAGCACACACACATACACGGAGAAGGGGAAGCGGCATTAGAAAAAACTTCTGGATCTTTGTCAGCAAACTCTCTGTGTGTGGATATGCTTTTCTAATTTTTTCTCCGTAAAGAGTAGTTAATAAGTGCCTTGTGTAACTGCACAAGTACTAAAAAGTGGCACTCCACTTTCTATTATATGATGAGTGCGTGAGTGAGTGTCTCCCTGTTTTTTCTCTCCCTCTCTTCGTTCGGGACAACTTTTACTTTTTTTCTACATGATGCATTTCACTTGTGATAGTTTTTATTAGAGTTCCGTTACGAGATTAAGCTCTTCGTCATTTGTTCTGCGTTCTTCAGTTTCGGTCTTATGCACACGAGCGCACACAATGAGAACGGTTCACGTTCAAAAAAGGCATGCTCGTTCGCTTTCTTTTTGGATGTTTTTTGTTCTGCTGCTACTGCTACTGTTGTTGCTCAACAGCTCTATTCACCCAATTTCATGCAAGCAAAATGGCAATAAAAACTACAAAACTTTTAACCGCAAAAATAGAGCTTAAAGTATGGGAAGGATTAGGATGGGAAAAAATCTTGAAAGTACTCACGCAACAATAAACTGAATACTTTAGACCATTTTTCAAGCGATTAGTATCTCTTGATTTATTTTAAACTTTTTCTGGTATGAAAAGTACTTGAGATGGAAGAGATTTTTTAGACTTGATAACTGTGCGTGCGTAAGTATGGAGTATTCAAGGCGGCTCAGTGTTGGTTTTGCTATCGAGGATTTATGATCTTCTCAAGCATAAAAACTTTGAGATGACTTATTAGTCTTTTCAGACAAAATGGTAATTGAAAGGATGAAAGGAAGATTGCGTAATTGTTTTCGCACGTAGTGCTACTTACCTTGGCACCATTTACGAGGAATGTGAGTTTTGCTGGCGGAAAACTTTTTGGAAAGGAACAGTTGCCTCGAATCCTATCACCAAGTGCTGCATTCGCAGGGGTGATTTTCAATCTTGGGGTTGGAGGGTCTGGGAGAACTGGAATAAATTATTTAAAATTCAGAATTTTTTAGTTTGTATGCAGGCGTCTACTTACACTTCTTTAGAAAAGAACTTATAATGCTACTGTTTGTACTCACCGATCACGGAGAGGTTACTTTCTTTTGATAAAGTTTTAAATGTTTTTTCCGCTGAAATTTCACATTTATAGGTTCCGCCACTGTTTAGTCGTAAATTCTTCAATTTGAATACTACGCGGTTTGATGTTAAGGGTCGGTATTCCGTACTCTGAAAGATGATTAAAAATTGCATTACTCATATAAAATTTATGTGACTTGCTAAAAATAGAGTATTCGGGATTTTAACAAGCAGCATAAAAAGTTAAACAGTACTTGGAGTTTTATCTAGGTTGATCACATTTTCTAGTGCGAATAAAGCAAGTCAGGCCAGACTGAAATAAAAGTGGCAACCTAATTAAAAATTGAGATTTTATTGCTGTACAATAGCCCATAAATAAATTTTTATTTTGGTAAGCTATCACTGGCAAAAGGGAAACGCAATATTCTTCTCCGAAAAAATCCGATACATACAAGAACAGCACACTTACTCTCGTTCAGGGTTTTTTAGGCAGCAGCTTTGGATCTTATGGTTCTATATTTTATTTACTTTCACCGTAAAAAGGTACGACAACAAAGGAGATCACAAAGGAATAAAGCAGAGAAAGTAAGTATGCCATGCAAATAAGCGAAAAAAAGGAAGCTGTGCAAGTATCTTGCCTTTTCTCCTCTTCCTTTCTCTACGGTTGACTATGCCTAAAAACCTGAGTAAGTGACTGCTTTCTCGTTTTTCCCTTCTTTGATGCTTGCTTGCCTCTTTTCTGATATTGCAAATATCAAAGCTCCACTTTCTCCATTATAAGAACAAGCATCACTTTGCATAAAAAATGCTACATGTGTACACACTGCATTACATCTATTTTGCATGCGTAACTTTTGCCATTTCCAAATGTTCTTCCTCTTTGCTTTTTTCCTAGCTGTGTACATTTATTGGCGCTCTGTGCGTAAGTGAGGAAGCTGATGTTTCTTGGAAATGTTTTGGGATCCGAGAAACAATCCAGACTACATATACATTTTTAAAATAAACAGCGTTGGCTTTATGCGTGCCACTACAGGCATCGGCATAGGTCTAGTCTCTGGAAAATAGAAAAATAATGAAGACAATGACAAGACAACGACTACAGATGATGATGAAATGACGACTAGCAATTGTACTGCTCCTTTTTAACGTTCGCTGCGTCTTCATCCTTTCACATTCATTTACTTTTATTATTGTTGCTGAATACAAAGCGGGTGCATTAATAAAGAATGAAAAATGCTAAAGCGTAACTTTTGGTTGCATACATCTACATCTGCATCATTATAATATGGCAGACATATTTAAATGTAATGCAACATTACCCCAATTTCACTTTATCACAATGAAATGACTTTTACATCTTTCATTGTAGACAAGTCTGACTATCATTTTACGTCTTTCATCTCATATTTCGAGACAAATGATGGAACAGAAGATTCGGTACAAGATTAAACTGCTACTTTTTTCAGCGGTACTATAATGAAGTCAAAGATTAGATTCTCTCTAATCGGGCTCAATCTCAGTTCACGAGCATTAAAGCAAATTGAACTTTGTAAATATGTACATGCAATCATAGCATAGCATGAAGCTTTGTTGACATTCTACATCCCCATAATAATAAAAATTTCCTTAAAGTATTAGTTTAAATTTTCAGCTATTCTAACGAAGATTAAAACATCAAAGCAGTTAAAAGTAATGAAACATACGTACATAAGACTATCTATAAAATTATAGAGGGCTGCAGAGGTAGCTTTTCCCCGGGATCATCCAACCGATATTCACATCCCAACGTGATGGAGCTCCCTTTTATCCCGGACCTAGGGACGGAAATGCTTTCCAGGCGAAGTCCCATCACCACTACCAGCATACCTAGAAGAGTTCATCAAGAGTTCGAGATTATTATAACATGAGCATACAATATTACGTCATATCCCAATCTGACTGACTTGACTTCATATTTCACTATACTTAATATTATTACTAATGATCATATCATTATTATCATATTATTCTCCAAGATAATCATTGCAAAAACCTACGGGACTTTCACTGTCTTTGACATGCAAAAGAAGTGGTGGGAATGCAAGATGAGTCAACAAATTAACAAGATGACATACAATAATACTCTAGACAAACGTTCAAAGGAGAAAACCAACGTCCTCATAAAGCCTTTTCTCTTCTCTCACAATCAGAGACTGTCGGAATCCCAGATCCAGAATTCCAGATGCTTGTCCCAACTATTTACGAGCGCATCATACCACACCACATGCCCCACCACCACCACTGTTTCCCTCTCTACTTCATGTCACTTTTGTGATGTGATATGAAAAGGGATGGATGAGAACACGACATTTATAATTCCTTTTTCCTTTCATCTCCAGCGAATAAATACTTAACCCTTATGCCATGTTGTCGCACCACCACCACCGCTACCATTCATTCCTAGGAATAAAAATAACATGATCTAGTCTAGACGCGCACATCCTCTAGTATAGCCATCCTCATCATCATCAAAACATCATCACATCACACGAAACACACGGAGAGATAATCAAAGGAGCACAAAGAGAAATCAAGAGAGAAAAGCAGCCAATATAAATTCCAATCTTCGTAATTCCAACTTCCGATGTTCGTACTACTTGTCAGCTGGCTGCCATCACACTATACATACCACCACCACCAATTCCTTCGCCATGCATGGCATGGTGCTTTCTCCCTTTGCCTTCTTACATTTTTTCCTAGTAATAAGACGAATCGTTTAAATGAGAATACTACTGCAGGGATCTCTGCAAAAGAGAGAGAAAGAGTGAAAGGAGAGAGAGAAAAAAGGATTATCCACCAGTTCGGCTGCCAGAAGAGAGTAGAGCTGAGATGATAGATATTGGACACTCAAAAGGAACAGGGAACGCTTCTTGCCTTACATTACAGAGAGGAGCCTCCTCAGTTAGTGTAAAATTTTTATAAGTAAATTTGCTTACGCTATACACATTCTACTTGTCTGTCTATCAATGACGACGATACGATGCGTAGAAATCAATATTATCTCCATGCTCATTTCCTTCCTACTCCGTCTCTTTTTTTCTCTCTTCAGAGTTCCTTCATCTCTCTCTCTCTTTTATTTTCGCCCCATTGTTTACGTACTTTTGTTCCTATTTTTATGTCTTCCCGAATACCTATCTGCAAAAAAATTTGAGAGCTTGCCATCCCATCATCAACACTGACTGTGTACTACTAGAACTAGTACTGATTCTCTGGTCTTGTTACGAGATTTTTTTCCAAAGCTTTAGTAAAAACTCGCGAGAAAACAGAGGAGAGAAGCATTCAATGGAAATTTGCTGGGGTGTTTGATGATAGTAGAAAAAATCAAAGTGAGAATCATGCAACTTTCTTTTGTCTTATCTACTCACTCACATGATTCGAGTAGATGAAAGCTATGGTTTGGAGGGTGCTTATGTATAATGTCTTAAATGTAAAGAAAGGAGTGAGAGAAAGAGCTGCTCGATCATAGATAGCAGTATTAAAAGTCTATCGCTGGAAAATAAAAAAGGGAACGAGTATAATAATAATAAAAAAAGAAGACGAGTTTTCTTTGAGGGAATCAACATCTCTTTACATGAATGTCTTTGGTGCTGGATCATGTTGATCCTTTATGAAAAACAGTTGTTTGATAAAGCTACTTAGATCGATAAATAGTATCGGGTTTCAAAGATGTGTTTACAAATTCCGACGAAATTGGCGACTCTTTAGGGAGGGATATGTATATCTTGTAAATACTTAGTGCACTTATGTATATCTTCAAAGGAAATATGTACTTGTTTTTGTATATCAGAAAGTTGGATCAGCGTTGAAGGCTGACGGGATCAAAGATAGAGATTGTAATTTATTGATTTCACAGTAACAGCTTCGCAAACAGAAGCATTTTGCAAATCCGGAGGACGATGACGCATTAAATTTTAATCAAAATCATATCTCATCAGCCATGTTGACAATAGTTGTAGAATTTATATTTATCTAAAGGCAATACAAGGATATATTCTTGTGGACTTTTATTTTTAATTTTAGCTTAAAATAGCTGTTCCTCTATTCACTTATTGTACATATATTTCATAATCTCCTCGATATGGCGAAGAATTAAATTGAATTGGTCTTAAGTCCTTTATGAATCTGAGGAAAGTATGAAGTAATAAAATATATGCAAGCATAAATGTTGCGCCATCCTTATTTCTCTTCACAGAAACCTTTTTAGGTCACTACTTTCCATATTTTTTCCACATTTTGTCTTTTTATTAAACACAGGAGGAAATGATACAAGACTGAAGAAAATTAGAAATTGCTGTACGCCTCCGTCTTTTAAAAAGAAATGAAATAGCCAAATCAAGTCTCCATGTCTCTTCTTTTTTCTTTGTATCCCTCCGAATTACTCTCCTGTCACGTTTCCAATTTATTCCGCTCCTCTCATCCGCTTTCCGCAACTTCACACGTACATTATATCAGTACACAGGGAAAGGGGGTGAGGTTTTGAAAGGACTATACCATACCTTAGCGTGATAAAAGAACCCGAAAGACCATCTTTCTTCTTAGCACAATTTTACTTTACGTGCACTTTTGATAGGGAAATAATTGTTTGACTTTGATGAAATGAAATTCATGATTTGTTTGAAGAATGAGCCGGAGTTATAGCTAAGCATACAAGAAGGAGCACTAAGCCCTTTTTCCTGGAGTTTGGACTAGCTGTGCTGAATGATGAAGAAAGCAGAAGAAACGCGAGGAAAAATATAATATTCTTCCACCTTTCTCAAAAGAAAGAGGATATCTCAGAAGAAAGTAACATGGTTATTGGCTCAAACGTTTGTTCTGCGAAAAAAAAAGAAACAAAGTTTTTTATTCGGTTTATTCGTTGGCTTAATACTACCTAACATAACGATCTACAGTTGGCTGCCTACTAAATTCTACAATGTATACATATTAGTGTCTTTAAATGAATAAGTCCCACGAATAAGGTATTTCTTTGTATCAATAAACCCACTTTACACAGCTCTTTACCAGCATTACTCATTCATTGGCCACATCTCACGTTGACACGTTCCGAGCGTGAATGTTGAACAAGTTAGAGAAGAAAAGAAGATGAAGAAGAAGAACAAACTACTTTTTTCCTCCACCGGAAGGTTTCTCCAAGTGTAAATTTTGAGATAGGAAAGAGTAACGAAGAAATTTTTAGGAAAAGACGAGAGCCAGCGTAGCACCTACCTATCTTGCAAACTTCGTTTCCATCTGAAGCATGACAAGGAAAAGGGACAACTTTTTCCTCCATTTATTCTTATGAGCATCCAGTCATCATATATATCTTCTCAAGTTTCCCAAGCTTATTTTTGCAGCGAGGAGAGTGTGCTCTAGACTCTAGACATTAAGCTACTTAAAGGTAAATTCTGGAAAATATGTTCCGCTGCCTATTCCCATCATCTTCATCATTTTTTTGTTACGGTACAAAATGCGACGCGACAGTTAGTTTGAAGACTTTCGCATTTCAACTCTCCGTTGAAATAATAAAAGAGAGAAGAAAAATAGAAAAGAGGACGGTGGTGGTGGTGGAGGACAAGAAATGAACTTTGTGTATTGTATGTACCTATACGCACGCTACAGGAAAATAAGAGGAGGTGATGTGAAAGACGATATAATGATGATGTTGATGATGATGCAACAAAAACTTGCAACTTTTTATTCTTCATTTCCATACTTTCTCCATTCTAACAACATCACTTCATTTTCATTCAAGTGTTCAGCCACTTGAGGAAAAGGCAACAAATGAGCAATTCATAAACTCATTCTTTGGGGAATTGCTTGTAAATATGGAGAGACGACCGACCGACCGACTGAAAGACAAAAAGGCGCGACAAGGAAAAGTGAGAAAAGTACTAACAAACTATTACAATATTATGCATTATAAACTATAAAAGTATTATTTCGAATGGTTTATTAAGCACTTCATAACTATTTTACCGAGCTGGAACAGAGCACATGAGCTACACAATATGCATACTACGCACATGGTCTCTGTTCTGATTGCTCTTCTTTCTTTCTCTCTCATTTTGTCTTTTGGAAGTCCTTATAGTTCACGCTTTAGTTTTTCTTCTTGCCTAGCCTGCGGTCTCTTCAAATATTTCCTTTAGACTCTATGGGTCCATGGTGAATGCATTCATGTAAATTAACGTAAAACTAGCTAGTTGAATGAATGTTTGCATTAAACAATTTACATTTGTACTCGAGAGCGAGAGCGAGTGGAGCGAGAGAGAGAGAGGGAGAAACTGAAAAAGGAGGAAAGGAAGTAAGGAAGAGTGAGAGGGAGGAAAGTGGAGTGAGGTCTTTTCCCTCTGGAATATATAATAATTTCTTTTGAGAGGATAATTAAAGCCAAGGAATTTGAAAACATTGTTTGCAAGGAATGTGACTTTTCGAAATGATTATTATTGTTCTTATTATTCTCCCATCAGACCATGGACATTTATCGTTATATGCATATGCACAAACGAAAGGAGGGAGGGACTACAGGAAAAAGTAACTTTCTCGCCGCTTTTCCCTCTTAAAACTTATAACAAGTCTTTAAATTGGGATTGGGAGCAAAAAGTGTGTGAATATTCCTAGGAAAATGCGAGATGAATAATGTATGCAATCTTCCACAGTTGGAAGCCATTTTAATTGCTATGCATGTATGCCATTAAAACCTTACATGTTTCCAATTTGTCATTGAGTAGACTTATTGCCTGCTCATGTGTCAAGAATTTCTTGCTCATGAATTCATGGAAAAAAGGAAGTCATTTTGACGCGGAATATTATGCATTTTACACTTTTAAAAGCCTTCAAATAACAAATCTTTTAGTGGGACTTTTTTTGTACCTGTCATGTCACTGTCAAGATTTAGTTATGCATATTTCTCAGGGATTTAATTCTCGCGACGTAATTGCACCATGTCATGTATACTTCATGCGCCTGTCCCTATTCCGAAATAGAAGAAAAACGTCACTTTTATGCATTCGCAATTTCATTAAAAGTATGCATGTTTCAGACGTGAGAAACTTATTATAATACACTTTTTTACAGCCAGCGGGAATTATTAATTATGTACACTAGCTCTCGCTACAAAAATTAATAACTCAAGTAGTACCTATGTGTGAATGTAGGACAAAAAAAGTTTCATTACAACTTACCAGACTGTATGAGAACAAGGTGAAGGAATAGCTGGAGACACAGCCATGAGGACAAGGTACAAGGCAATAAAGTCCACCGCTGAAACTTGTTGTAAGGGCTGTCGTTCAAGAGGAGCGCCATTTTCCACATGAATTTGTTCTTTTTTTGTCAATATGCGATGGAATACTTTTTTACAGGATTATGAAAATGTAAAGAAGAGAATATGTGAATTTTTGTGGCGATGTCGAGGTATAAGCAAATGACATAATTCATCTCATCTAGAAACAGAGTTTCTATTTGTCACGTAGGTTTGCATAAAGACAGGAGCAACAATCGAGAAAAAAGTTTTTTAACAAGCGTTTTTCCTCTTCTATTTTTCTCCAAGTTTATTCTCAGGCTTAGTTAAGAACGTCAGTTTTTTATTGATCAATAAATCTCAAGAGTTCCACTTCCCACGCGGAGAGATCCAGAAGACGCAAGCATGAGGTGAGGTCTAAAAACACTCTTTATTCGTGAGCTCCTCTTCTTAAGAAAGGAGAGAAGGAGAAACTGGGGGAAAGTGTGAATGGCTTATTCATGCATAATTTTAGATAAATAAATACATGATTTTTTCTTTGAGAAACGGATGCATGAATAGTTGACACACAGCTGTTGATCTGACAAAGAAAGGGGAAAGAAGGGATGAATTTCGTGTATGAAGTGAGAAGAACGTGTATAAATAGCAGGAAAAGAAAGTTTTTTTTTCGCTGAATAGCTTCTGCCTAACTGCGCACCGGTAGTGACGACAGAAGTCTAATAGACACCTCGTTTTGAGGCGAGATTACGCAAAAGTTTTCCAGGAGCGAAAATAAAATGATATTTTTTCCTTCCTTTTTAAAGACGAAAGAGAATGAGGAGGATGAAGTCTCACTATTTAGAACAGAACAGTCTTGGAGAAAGTGTGGCACTAAAAGAGGAAAAGGGGAAATTCAGCATAATATTTCGGCGTTTTTTGCAAACATGGCTGCACAAGTGGTGGTAAAAGTTGGTGCCACTTGTGACTTTGGTCTTTCTCTTTGGTTGGTTAGCGTGTGGCTGGCTAGTGGTTGCTACTTTGGTTGGTCGGTGCGTCAGCAGTTTTTTCCCCTCCACACAAAACTATCACTATTTTTTTCTTTTATTATATTCACTTGTTATTTTTTTCAGTCCATAGAACAAAAAAATATCTTCCAGGCGATTAGGAACAGTCAGTGATGGTGGTAGTAGTGGTAGCAGGCGGCAGGCGAGTGGAGAGTGAAGTCACTTGAGATAAGAGGAAATGAAGAGAAGTATAAAATGCTTAAATCCAGCTTTCAGTTTTTTTCTTCAGTTTCTCACTGATAATAATAAAGAGGAACGTCGTCTGGAACTTTTGTATCATTCACTGTTTCGTTGAGAGGCGAGAAAATAGAAGTAAGTAGGTTAGAGAATTCAAAGTTTTTTTAGCTTTATTTCTAAAAATATTTTCTGGGTTAAGTGAGATTATTAGTGTTATTTCCTACTTGGGTGGAATACCAATGAGGTAGAGTGGAGACCATGGGCTGGACATCTGCTCTATGAGATAGAGAGAAAGAAAATAATATGTTCAAATTCAAATGATGAGGCTGTCTGCTTTCGTATTCATATAAGACCCAACCATAATATGCATAGATGTAAGAAAGTCATGAAAAATCCTATATACTCCAACTATCCTATTTTAAATTATGGAACAGCCAAAGAAACCACCAGAAGCTAAAAATGGGTACAAAAGCATAATGTAAAGCACTAGTATCCTTGCTTGCAAGTATGGGGACTTTTTTCGCAAACACAGAAGCAACAGATACTTTATTTACTTTACTTGTTCAAGGTTTACCTTTACAGATCTAAATGTGACAAATCAATAGACATAAAATTAAATGATTAAGTTTTAAACATCCCTTTACTTTTTAAGGAAGAATTAATTTGTATTGCCTCAGTTCCGAAGGATGCAAACTTCTTTGTTGAAATCAGGTGGGTTGGGAAGGAAGTAGTTCTATTTCTACTGCGGCGTTACTCATGAGTATCTGAAGATTTATACTCAACAATTTTTTTGTTCATATATCATTTCTTCCAAGAAGGTCATAATCGTAAACGCTTTCAGTGTATCTTTCTCCGGCCAGTTTAAGAAGTCATCTCTAAAAATACGTGAGTGACATATCATGTTTTTGCAATTTTTTATTACAAAATCCCTATCACACAAAGTTCATAGCACTTTAATGGCAAATCTCTTCCAAGAGCGTTATGCATTTTATGATTTCTAGTCCGGATTTAATCTTTTGTTCCACGTTCTGCCAGATTTTCCTCTAGTCTTCATTAAACAATGAGCTGGCTCTATCTTAAGAGATTTTTATGGGAATGAGGCGAAAAAAAAACTCTGGGAAAAGATTTGGATTTGATGAAAGCTCAGCTTTCCATCCTTACTTTCTCCTCGCTGCTCATTTCTAGACACATAAAGTAAGATGGATAATGACCGACACACACTTACTCATCATCAGACAGTAGCCACAAAGACAAGAGAGAGCTTTCATTTACGTCAAAGAAACAAAGCCTTATTTTATTCGTTTTTCTTTCTCTCTTCCAAAGATCTTTCCCAGAGTTTGTACAGCTTTCCCTCAGTGTTTGTTTCTGATGTGGTAGCGCTAACACCAAAAATCCTTACAACGCATTTCACCATCATCCCTATCATCATCTTGATGCAATGCAACCCAAGGAAGAAGAGAATGGAAAAGAAACCACAAAAATATTTCTTTTTTCACAGTCAGCCACCTCCTTTTCTTTGCTCGTGCCGCAACACAACAAAACTTTTTCTAGAAAACGCTACGTGCATAGATATACATATCTAGAGATGTTACTCATTCCTATTTCTTCATGTTTGCTCAAATAGTTTCCCTACCAGTCATTCAGTCATCACATCACTTCTAGTAATTCTTATAAAAAAAACTCCTCTTCTTTTTCTTCTTGAGATACGCATGCAAGCACTTCTCTTTTTTGTTTTATGTCTCTCAAGAGTACTTCGGACACAATTTCTCTGTCGTCGATTTTTCATTCCCTCCGAGGTACTTATGTCCACAATTTTTTTCGAGACTGATTGAGAACAAAAACATTGTAGAAAAACACTATCGCGTCCGAAGTCTTATAATTTTTTTGATGGCAGAAAACCTTGCATTTTCTTTTTTATTATTCGATGAGGAAAGTGGAGGTAGACAAATACACGTGTACTACATTACATAGGAACGACTCTGTCTGTTGAATTCGGCTCTTTAGAAAAAAGACGAATAAAGAGGCTTAGATGCCTCCAAAAAATGATGATAATGATGACGGGGCGATATAGGCTTATTTTCCCCCGGAACCCGTTTCCTTTCATTCCTTCAGCCTAGATGTGTACTTTTTCCCTCTCTTAATAGCTTTCCCCATGAAGAGAGATTTTTGCGGGAGGATGTGGTAGC
>JAHZNI010003928.1:0-16940 GCA_027744415.1 Seira ritae | reverse complement strand
AGTATGTTTATTCGTAAATATTGCATTTCCTAGGCACACACGATGCCCAAGGAAAATGCGCTTCTATAGGTAACCCATAAATAATGCTTTAGCTTTTGTTAGCAATTTCGTATTCTCCAACAATCCCATCTTAATTTTCTTGAAAATATAGAACCACGAACGAAGGTCGATATATGTGGAAGGAAACCAAACAAATATTATGAAGGAAAATCGAACGTGAAGGGAAAGTGTTTATTTTGTTCCGTATGAATGCTGTCAGTAATGAAAAGAACAAAAGGAAACTTAGGCAATTTAGGTCCATCTTGTTTCTCCCCATCCCTAATTTCGACATGGTCTTCGTGATTATTACATTTTATCAATATATTATCTAGTTTGTAGCAGTTCCTGCGTCCTATTTCTCATATAATAATTTCATGTTATCTTGCATGCATGCATGTACATATGCATTCAGATAAATAATTCGTTTTCCATCTATCTAGTCATTCTTCATTCAAAATCTCTGTTGGTAAATAAAAATCTACGGCAGTAGATTGTGTGTCCTAAAGCATCACATTTCTAAAAAAGTATTCCACCATGACTAGTATGCATTATGTTTGAAGTTGTCTCTCTCTGCATTTTAATTCATCTCTGATTTTGCCGAGTTGTTCATATTCATAATAATAATACAAATGAACACAAACAGAATGGAATATCTGATTCCCGCGGATATGATGTAGGTTGCGGGTACGAATGAAAAGGATTCATCTTGAAGATTAAGTATATGTATTTAAGCTGGCTGCGTTTTCATTTCTGACAAATACACCGAGAAATCTAAATCATGCAACATTTCATTTTCTTTTTTTAATATAGTCTCGCGAGTCCGCTTCCGGCCTGTACTGCAAAATTTCGCTGACACAGCACACGAAAGTAATCAAAACTAAGAAGACAGAAATTGCACAGGTAAGTACTCAATAAAAACATTTTCCTTGATCCTTTCAAATATAACAAGTTTCAATTTTTATGTTTACGCTCTGTATATATGTAGTCAGATAGATAATATTTATCATGGCTATGACTGTGTGACTATAAGGAAAATTGGAAAAGTGTTCTCTTGTACATTCTCCTCACTCACGCCATGCATGCTGGCACATAAATTCTCTTGATGATCAAAAGAGAAACATGAAATAATTTCCAGTTACTAAATGACGTTGTTTTTCTCTGTTTGTTGCTCATTTTTTGCTGAAATGCCGCAGTTCATCGGATGCCGAGCCAGTTTCAACGAGAGCTTCAACTTCAAATTGGCAGCGGACATGTTGGACACCGCTAGCATCTCTGTCCAGATCATGTATGCCCAGCCGGGCTATAACAAAGGTATTATTGGTCAGGGTACGGATGTGATGAGCGTGCTTTCGTAGAAAAAAAAATAGTTTCATCTCTTCCGCTGCTTTCTCTCTTGTCCACTTTTCTGATCCTTCCCAACTCACGGAAAATAATAAAACTGAAGGGAAAACAAGTGACAGAAAGACATTTGACGACGACCAGTCTATCAAGTCTCTAGAGTCTCTTCGAAAGTTGTAAAAACAAAATGCTTTCTCTTAACATTGCTACCCACTGCTTGCTCAATGTTCCTACTATTCTGACGGGACTGAGTTACATATATGTAATAGATCACTACGACTTACTATCTTGAATGCGATAGACAAATTATAAATAATACATCCTCTAAATTGAATTTTTTATTGAATTGGATACTTCAATTCTCTGCATGTAATTTTCAATTTCCGTGTCGTCCTTCTTCCTTCTATGTCTTCTTTTTTTGTGATCTTGAGGAAGTATTGAAATATCTTTTCATTTATGTCGTGTTGTCACATCTCTGTGTTTCAATGTCTTTGTCAAATATACACAATATGCGTCTAGTCATATGTGATAAAATTATGTTTGTGTGCTCTAGCGAGTGACGTAAATGTGATGATCAAAATACTTTCCGTACATGCCCATATTATTACACACAAGTTAACACACATTTATATTAGATGAAAAATGAAATCGAGATAGGGCAGTAAAGATCATACTCAAATATGTACTGAACTCAAGGCAGAGCGGAGCAGGATACAGCTTGGGGCAAAGTGAAAAGCCTAAAATATTTTCCCGGAATTCCTTCGCGTACCTGCAAAATTCTTATGAAGCTTTCTTCCAATAAAATAGTGATTTCTGCCCTGCTTGCTTTTGCCTTCGCCACCAGAACGAACTCAGGCTTGGCAATGGTGAAAGCAATATTGCAAAAATAAAAAAATACAACTAGTTGAGCTGAGCGAAAGTCAACACTTTTTTGCCCTCGTTTTAATTTACTTTTCAGTATGTTTATCTTTTTATCTCTTATTTCTTACAGATCAAGCAGCAGGGAGAATTGTGTTAGGATCCTTCATGTTTGCACGCGGCAAAGGAGTGGATCATTGGACAGAAATGGTGTCCAAACAAAAGGAACAAATTCAATACTGGCATGCTGTTTCCGAGTGAAAGGAGGTGACATTATTGAGACGGAGTCAATCCCAGGGAAAATAATTGAGTCGTAATCCAACATTCAAACTACCCCACTGAACTCTCATAATAATAATAAAAAAATCACTGAGAATGTAATGCGGAAAGGAGAAAGTTCTATCGATTTCAATTGGCGAATTGTTCTCCCTTCTTCAGTGACGCCAAATATTGATCCGTCAGAGTTTACATGACTTTGGGAAGGATGTCATTAAAATAGGTTATATAAACTGTTTGAGCACTTACTCCGTTATGCTATGATGACATAAAATACTATGGAACGGAAGTCAGCCTGCATCAACATCAAAGATACCTAAAAAATTGATACGTATGTAGGTTGTTCTGTAAATAAAATCGAGTCATCTACAGTCAAACAACTATATGATTTTGCTTAGTTTAAGTTTACGAATAGTTTATCCTGTCATTCGAGAGTAATTATTGCATTTAAATGTCTCTCTTTAATCTACCAATTAACTTTAATTACAGTGCAGAATTCTGAATGAAATTGCCAAAGAAAACTGTACAGATGAAAGTAATTCGATATATCTACAATGCTATGCCTGGAACGCCTCTGAATTTTATCTCTTCACGGGGACCTGTACAAACAGGATACGAGACCACTTCTATAATTATATGGACAAGTACATGTTTCTATTGTACATACTTCCCTTCGAATAACTGGGCAGTATAATATTAAATCATTAATGCGAATATCCTAGTTAGTACTTTAGAAAACTCTGTTTGTTTTGCATTTCTCTATCCGTTTCGTCCGTCGAAAATTTAAATTGAACATCACATCCCATCTACGTGTTTATGTCACTTCTCTTCCCTTACTTCCAGACATCTGCAAATACGCATACAGTTAAACTCGTATTCCAATACTCTTCCATCGCTCTAGTTTACAAGATTATACATATGTAATAATGGGATTCACTTTGTTAGAGATATACATACATGCATACAGTAAAATAATTGGGAAAGGGATAAAATATCGACTCGCTCGCTTTTGAAGCAACTCGATCAGGCCCCGTGTTTGTCTGTTTGCTGACCAACGTGACGGACGAATTTTATTTCATTAATTCGTCAACCGTATCGAATCGCTTGTGTTTGTTTCCAGTCAGCCTTCAGAAATAGTAGTTGGTAGTAGATCGAACCAAAGGACTTTATATATGATATCGCATGGGCACAGGAAAAGTAAATAAAACTAGCACGTACTTTGAACAAACAGATTTTCATAACTTTTGTGTGGTTAGCGCAGCGGGGTAAAATTTTTGTTCATTTTATTTCCTGTAGATCAAAACCAGCTTAGTTAGGTAACTGAATCTAGACTAGACCCTCCGGAGTGGATTTGTCGAGAATTGAAGTTTTGTCACATTGCGTTGCATAACTTTACATTTAATAAAAAATATTATAGATACTATTTTGCAATAATTTAATGCTTTTTACTGTACCAAGAACAGGAAGTATTATTGACCTTTATATGCCACAATGAGTATTTTAATACTATGTACAATGGATACCTTTGTAAATAGTCATGTACATTGGTGGGCGAATCAACCGCCAACCGTGTAGAGGGAGTAATAATAAAAACTTATTTACATTATTATAGTCCGGATTAAATGTAACTTTCGAGTCATTAAACTATTGCTAAATATTTGCTAAAAGTTTCGTATGGGCCCAACATACTCAAAAGTGCATGCATGCGTGGAGAAAGAGTCAACAGTCAAGGGAGTTTTGAGATTTTCTCTGTCGTTAGGTATTTCAAATCGTTTCATTGTAAATCGGTTTAGCCATAAATATTTTATGTGCAAATGACTACGCTAACTGTCCAAATAATGTCGCAATTAATTACGAGCATAAGCTAAACTATTTTGTATACTGGATGATGATTACATTTGACTAGTTTAATTAGAAGATTTCCCACGAATTCATTAGGGAAAGAGAAAAACACAATGAATTCAGAGAAAATTATTATCAACTTGATTAAAGGATAAATAGAGAAAAAGTTGGCTTCGAAGTGCAAACAAGTGGTTTGGTTGGATTTGGTGTGACCTGCTGAATGACAAGGGCAAACGGTAAAAGAAAAGTCATGTTTTGACTTTGCATTTTCAGACATAAAAATTCACTTTACCTGAGGAACGTGCCATAAAATGGAAGAAAGGCTCGATGGATAGGTAGATTTACTCTGAATTTAGATTTCCATGTTAAATGTCCTTTGGGTAAGGATTTAGGATATGAAAGGACATGGAAGCACAACGTCATGGGAAGTCGTTTTGTACAAAATGGATTGATTATTATATTCTAGGTAGCAAGTAAGTTTAGGTTGTACTTTTTACTAAATCTGATGAAACTTCATTACGCATAAATATGATATGATTGAATAGTCTTGCAAGGTTTAAAATTTAATTAGGTATCCCGCATGAAGAGATGTTATATGTATGTAAATGTTATGACTTATGACATAAACAAAGTTGAAATAGATGATGAACTCGTGAATGTATGTATGTATTTGTTTGATGCAAGCTAAATATATTATGGGTTTACTTTACGTGATAGCGAAATTCAAAACCGAAACCTAATTCTTTGTCATACTCGCATACCCGCATTCATTCTGACTTTCAAACTATTTTAGTTCTTGTCGATGCCAAACCTCCATTATGATGACGACAGCAATGGTAATCGAGATTGATATGGTCGTGATGTGACTCGTTTTCTGAGAATTGGTTTTGCCTTGCAGTTGCATAAGGTTAAGGTTCACCTGTACATATTTGTATAAATACTAGCCACAGAAAAGTCAAGTCATTTGACACTTAATGATTACGAAGATGACATTTTCTATAAAAATGGAGGTAGAGTTTTGCTGACTTTGACTTGACAAGTTTGTAAAACAGCGTGGGACTTGTGTGTTGAGGAAAAAAATCATTTGGGTGTCTGACGCAGGTGAAAGTATGTCTTTCACATTAATATTAGCTCAGCGTGTACTAATGCCTAGTGCAACTGAAAAAGTAGTTTTTTTCCAGAGTACTTATGTACATACATGTGAACATATAACATGTTTCGATTTATAGGAAAATGGATACGGTGAAAAGCCCTATTTAAATTAACATGAAAACATAGGTTTCAGGTATTTATGCATACGTCAAATGTTCCAATTTCAAGCATAAATACTCAATATTGATGTTATATTTTTGTCCGAAACTCCTCGTGCTGACATTGTTTTTCCAACGGTAGCGAGTCTATCTGAATTCCACAGAATTCATACGAACGCGTCAGTGGATTTGCCAAAAAATACGTATTGCCGTTGCAGACGCAACAAAACAAATGTATGTCTATTTTGAAGAATAATTGCTTAATTCTTAAGTTACGGTGTCCTTTATTTTAAGCTTTTTCTTCCATTTTTAGAAATAATGAAATTACGACGCATGCTATGCTATGAATTTCAAATTTAGCTATGCGAGATGACAAAAATATGAAACTTAAGTTTAAATTACTCAATATTTTTTCAAGTCTAAGCAAGATTCGGCTCGTCAGCTACGGAATTGATTTGTCATCATTCTTCAAATATTGAGTCATATATATTATGTAGTAGACCTGTGCAATATCAATGAATGAGTGGAGGTACTTTAGATTACTGATGAGGCCAAAGCTTAATTACTGATATTCCTGTCGGATAGTTATGTTAGTTTTAGATTTGAAGTGATGATAAAATGCATATATATTACTAAAAATTATTATTATAAAGGGTTTTTAAAAGTGTTGATTTGATTGGATGTGGCACAAATTTAAATCCATTTTTTGATACTCAGCGGGACGAAATTATGTAAATAATAATCGATATTAACAAAAGTACTTAATTGAGAACCTACATATTCAGTTTTTGTAATTGATTCTTCATTTCCCCTTGAACCACTGCGTGTAGGATTTTTAAGCGAGTTCATAGAATGATTCTGTATTTACTTTATTTATGAATCCGGAAGAATATTTCGGCGTGTGATGTGTGAATGATACCTACCTAATCTATATCTACTATTTACCAAATTACAATTTTCGAAATGCACTCAGATACGCTTTGGATTGCTTCTACGCTCTGGTGTAGATTGAATTATACCAATCAAACATATACAGTAAGGAAAGTTTGTTATTTAAGTTATATTATGTACAACTCACCAAATACTAACTTGGTAATTCAAATTATAACTACATTCTCTATGCATCATTATGTATTTAAAAATGAAATTACTGTATTCATGTAATGAGTCAAGAATCAAGAATAAATTGTTACCGTACGTCTATCTAAAAAATCCAAAATGTAGTTTAAAAAGTGCAGAATTTTCCGCATAGCATTTTGTGCAACTTTCCATGCAATCGATTCTCTGCTCCATTATTTAATATGACTTAAAGTCATTTGACGTTCGTATTTTTGTTGATATTATATTTTATGTGCATTCATTAAAATTATAACTCATCTAAATCGTCTAAAATGTATCATCCTAGATTAACTCATTAAATTGTCATTTGATAGGACAAAACATAATACTTTCGCATCTTTTAGGTGTGGTGTGTTAGAAGAGTCGACTCTCGAAAAAACGCTTCGCAAAAGGAATATCAAAGTTAAACGAAAACCTTAACATTATTTTAACCTCACGAAACGAAATTATTATTACCTATCGTAATTCTGATGCATGGACTATTTACATTATGATCATACGCAATCAAGCACCTACATTATCATTTATTAGACAAGCATCAAAAGGTTTATTGTGATTGACGACACGACATATTGACTGCAGCTGCAGCTGGTAAGAGTTCAAGAGATCCTCATGGACGGTGTTACTTCATGAGTTGTGAATTGGGATTGGAACACGCTCATGATTTAAACTGATTAAACTGGACAATGAGACGCTGTACAGATCTTTCATAAGAACGACGAAACTATTAATGAGGGAATAAATACAAAAGATGCCCCTGTTAAGTAGGATCATTTTGAAGCCGGATCCATTTGTACAGAAAAGGTTTTTTGTGTGCTGAATTGCATACAAGTTGTCTATTCCGCACACATATGAATAAAATCATGCATTTTAATTTAAACTACAAGCATTAAACTGACCACGCAATGTTCAAAAATGGAGAAATATGGACAAGTCTGGAGCCAAGGGAAGAACAAGTCAAGCATTTCTTACCACTCACACTCTCGCACAAAATTTTTTCTGCGCTGTAAATGGTCTGGACTCCGGACGTTTTCAATTTCTAGAGCGCAAATGACTACCTACACAATGGAGCAATGATTCCGATTTTTGACCTTGAAGTGTCAAGGACATCATGGATTTTAATATGCACGCTGGAGAAGGAGAAATAAATTTAGAATCGCAATATCATAGGAAAGTCTCAGCTAATACATTTAAATTCCTACGATGAAAAATAGCTGAAATGGAAATATTGCTAAAGAAAGGGGCTGACAAGAGGAAAGAAAATAGGTAATTTTAATAGGTAATGCTCTCATTTTATGACAATTTCAGATCGTGATGATAATGATGATGTAGTCAACAGGTAACGTCTCTATCGTAGAAAATAACAGACAAGCAACACAGTAAAGAAGCTAGGATTGTACGAAGTTCTATTGAGCCTATTGACTTGAGATTCTACAAAGCTCAACTAGAGTCTCGACCGTTCGTTCTCTTGCGTTTAAATGGCTCTAGCAGCTTATGTCTTCCTTCCACTAACAGTGTAGTTTTTGTACCTAACATCCATGCATCCTTTCCACAGCTCTCTATTCACGTTAGAAGTTCTAACTTAGAACCAACCCTCCTAACTGCTTGCCATAATATGAAAGTGGATCTTGAGAGGAGAAGCCATGAGGCAGATGATTGAAGTCACGTAGGCCAGTCGCGACCATTCTAGTATAAAGCACTTTGCTGCTGTAACACAAAGCACATAATAATGATAATATGATATCTACCAGGCCAGTCCACTCATAAAGCTCGGCTACTTTTGGTAGGTACATAAAAAGAAACGCGTGTGTTAATATTAGTTTGTAAAGGTTATATTGTTACTTAAAATAAACTGCTATTCATCAGTTAAACCCATCAGGCCACCATCATCTACATTGGGAAGAGGTGAGTGACATACAAAAAGAATTTTTGGAATAATGTAATGTAGAGACATGTACAACTTCACGATTACGATAAGAATTTTACATGCAGATTATCAGAGTAATGAAAAATAGTCTCGAGACCTCAATACACACATAAATACATGTGAGCACTTTTTGGATATCTCACTTTTCATTAAGCTCTAAAGCTAGCTGTACCTGAAGCACATATTTGCGCGCTTTAGAAAAAAATAATTAATGAATATACATATAAATATACTCAGCTGGAGAGCTTTCCTGCGACATTTTATTAGTCCGTCTGCATAATTTCCCATTGACTTTGTTTTACTCTAATCGCCTTTTCCTTTCAAATAAAATTTCATTCAAGTGAGAACTGTGGAAAGAATACTTTAGAATTACTAGAGGAAAGGTTGGTTAAGTAGCTGCCCTTTCTTCGAAGGCTTGAAACGTAAGTATGTACATTTAAAAATGACATGCACCGTTTTATTACCATTCATTGTTTTGTTCCAATAGCATGAAAATTAGGTTTTATAAATAATAGACATTCACGCCCCTTTCTTAAAATCGGGGACTGATATTGTAGGCCTTTTAGTTTGACAGGTGTGCATATTTTAGAAAATATACAGGAGCACTGGGTGCTTATAGAATGTAAACTTGCATAGATGACTTTTGGTACATTTATTCTAATTTACCTAAGCAATTTTGACAGTAGGAGCTGAAAGGAATGAGAATGGGGAGGCTGAGCAAAAATATTATAATTTAAAGATTTGCCCGACAGTTTAGTTCAGGTCAAGAAATGTTATAGCCAGC
This sequence comes from Seira ritae, assembly GCA_027744415.1. Lineage (NCBI taxonomy): Eukaryota > Metazoa > Arthropoda > Collembola > Entomobryomorpha > Entomobryidae > Seira > Seira ritae. The sequence goes on along the minus strand of JAHZNI010003928.1, from coordinate 7,507 downwards.
CAGCATAATAATTTATGCAGGCTATTGAGAATTTGATTATCATCTGAATCTGCAACAACCGATTTTCCTTCTTAATGTAAACTGGACACCAATTAATACGTTCCAAAAAAAGTATTCATACACAAGAGGTCGAGATTTGTGATTGTGTGTTTGAGATACATAAGTGCTTGTTTTGCAATTTCGTTGTTGGAGAAGATACGATACATAATATTTAAATAATAAAACATAATCTTCTCTGGAAAATCCCTACCATTAAATTGTAAAGTACTACCTTGAATTTATTGTATGCTGAATTAAATATAACATAGATTTTTGTCCATGTAAAACGACTGCACCTGAACTCCAACGCACTGCATCACATTACCCCAACTTTTCATACTTGACAAAATTCGAAAAAGTGAAAATGGTGAATGTTTCGCAGCTGTATTAAGAAGTTGAAACTCACTAAAAGTTTGTTTTCGACATATTTCGATTTCGTAAGTTTGATGCAGTTCAATTTGTTGATTATTTCAGAACAAATTATACGTGGAAGAAGAAGTGCCATGATGGGCAATCAACGCCAAGTACTGAGGGATAACATTGAGAAGGAGCTACGATCCAAACTTGAGGCAGCTAAAGATGTCCTGGGTCAACTCAACAAAAGTCTGGAGATCAACAAGCAGAACTCTTTCAATGTAAGTCGAAACATATTATGAGCAAATTCTGCTGCAACGTCTGTAGTATTTATGTATGTAGATTTACGAGGTATGCAAATTATCTTTTAGGCAAAAGAAGAGATTCGGGTGACTGCGGACATGATCAAAGACATTCTAATTAAGAGAAAGAAGGAGCTGATCAAAGAAGTAGAAAATTTGCATCATGCTCAAGCGAAGCCCTTACAAGTGAGTGAGAGAGTTCTTCCATGTTTCATGTTTCTTGAGAAATAAATTTCATGGAACTGTGTTGGGATTTACAATTTATTTTAGGACGCAGTCAAATCGACCTACATTACAATGGGGAAACTTCAGAGTATGCTTGCAAACCTCGATTCCTTTGATCAAAGTCAACTTGTTAGCCTACAAATTCCAGCTGTTGACACGTAAGAATACTTTGTTTGACCAGACCAGACATTTTCAGAGATTAGCTCATATGTTTGCATTTTAATGATAACATTTTATCGCATTCTCTTTGTTATCAGGTCATGTACTCTGAATGAGCCAGCTCAAATACGTGCAATATTGGAATGCGACCAAATTAAAGATGAGCTGAAGGAATGGGGTGCAATCACAGATGAGTTCCAGTGCTGCATACTTGAAGATGTACCCGAAAATCTTAGGTACCTAAATTATGTCAACATTACTAATGTCAAATTATGTCACTAATAGTTGTCGAGAACGAAGTCATTAAATTCTAATCCCATATAACAGGCCATAATCTTTAAAGTTGGTTTTTAACTTTGAATAGGCCAGAAAACAACTCTTTTACAAATGGCTCGCCGTCAGTAGAAAACAAGGAAAATCAAAAGATGCAGCCCAGCGAACCACAGGTAAACTTTTATTTGAAATAGGGTAAATGATCAAGGATATGGATAAGCTAAATCAGTCTTTATTTTTTAACTGTAATTGCGCAATTTTCTCCTAGACTTGCACATGGAGTAACTGGGGCATTGAGAATTGGCTCAGTCGGTCCGGCAAGAAGACTTCCATTTCAAGTGAGGGTAAAGATGACTCTGTAGGAAACATGGATCAAGATATGGAATTTGTTGTTCTCCAAGAAAATGATAGCCAATCAAACCTAATGGATGAAGAATCGAACAGCAGTATAGTATGCATCGAGAAGGAAAAAGCTTCAGAGAGAAAAGATTTGTCAATGTGGCTGAAACCCAAGAAGAGTAAATCAGTATTGCCGGAGCACACTTTCGAAGATAAAGTGAAGACGCCAGTTACCATCCAGCAGACCGAAAATATACTCAAAACTCTATCATTAGATAACAATGATCGTAGAAAAATGAATGTCTCCAGCCCCAACAAAAGACGCTTGGACTTTCCATGCTTACAAATGGGTTCAGATAACTGGATTCGTAAAAGGAAACCGAGGTCACTTTCATCAGCGTGCTCTAACAAGTCTGTCAATGAAAAGCTTCAGCTGCTTCCTCCCACCTATGCTCTTCCCACTCCGTTTTGGCTCAGTAATAAGTTCAAGAAGCGATTTTAAATTCCGTATGGGCTAACTAATGACTACTTACATAATATTTTTAATTGCAAAAACGCTAATTTTATGGAGGGAACAACATTTTAATATTTTGTAGTTGCACTCCTCCTTTGCTTTTTTTACATCTCGAGAAAAGAAATATTTTGAATTTTGAGATATCCTTTTATCAAGTTATTTCTAATTAATTAAGTTTTAATTACTTAGTGTCGTTCAAAAATTTTGAATCAAAATCATTCATATTTGTTGGAATGGCAGTTCATGTACCTCTAAAATGCATAAAAAATGCATGTTCATAATCTAAAAAAATTTGTGAGGAACATCCAGATTCAAAGTTGTGAAGTGAGAAGTTATTTCTAATGAAAAAGAAGAAAAAGCTAGTGAAACTTCAGAAAAACAAAGCTATTCCTGTTCAGTTTTCTGTTTTCCTTAAATTACATACGTGTTCTACAAATATAGAAGCGTCTAAAATTGCTGTTTAATTATTGTTAATAAATATAGTATTTGCGAATTAATAAAGCTTAGATATATCTATGCCTGATTATGTTTTAAATCGTCTGTTTCAACACCAAATTTTTCTTGTCCAGACTCCAGGCCTATGGCTCTTTGTGACAATACAAACTAGTAAATGGACTCATGAACAGCGATTAATCTAAATCTATGGTAAAACCGCCCGCTAAGAAGAAAGCACATGGTTGGAGAAAAACCTGTTTTTAATGTTCATCGTATGCATAAACTTGAACCCTGACCAATACTATTTAAACTCATACACTCGCAAGTAAATTCACCATATATGTATAAGCATGTTGAGTAAACTATGTAGTTGAAATCATGACGGGATTAGGTATGTCAAGTCTAAGTGGAGTTCTTTTTATGAAAACATGAAGGCAACATTGGAATTAAATTGAAGAGATGAGATAATATCACTTATAATATCATTCCCAGTTTGTTTAAATGACAAAGCATGTTCAACATGTAGGTATATCTTTCAAGAAGTTTGTGATTGGAATCTGGAAAACCTTGAAATTTTATTTGTTCGATGCATTCAATTGAAATCGGCTTAACTCTGCCTGTGCCTGCGTGAGTGCAATTGAATGCGTTTTCCAGTTTTCTTCCAGTGCTGCATACCTTTCAAAGACTCTGTACCGTTTCAATTTGATTCAACGTTCAAACATGTTGAAATACCTTATCAGTTACCAAACTAAACCATAATTCGGTGATTAAGCATTATTACGAGTGCAATTTAGCAACTGATTTCCAGCTGCAATACTTTATCTTGTCTAGTTAGTATGTGAAGCAATAGCTCTGAATGACGTGAACTAAGATAATTTTATTCCTCTGACATTTCAAATAGATGTGAGTCAAAACAAAAAATCCCAATTTTAAAATAGTGTTAACATTTGTCATTGTAAGTACATATGTATTTATTGTATGGATTTTATTACTTGATTATTCCTTAGTTCCGCTTCCAACATGCTTTCCGAGTCCCAGCAAAGAGTTATCAAAGAAACGTGGGAGTTGGTGTCAACTGATCTGAGGAAAAGTGGAGCTGAAGTTTTCCTTCGGTACACGAAAGAACAAATTAAAATTTGCTATGTGGTATGAGTGAAATCTATGGAACCTCCAAAATGACAGTCTGAAACGAAACTTGCTGCCTTTGTTCAGTTTCTTTACAGATTACCCCGAACACCAAAAAGCTTTCCGGCCATTCGCAAATCTTCCATTTGATCAACTTGCAGGGAACAAGCGATTTCAAGCTCATGCTTACACCGTCATGAGCACTATTAACGGGATGATTGATAACGTTGATGACCCAGAATTTTTGGAAGAAATGCTTCTAAAAACTGGAGTGAATCATGGAAAGAGGCATAAAATTGCACCATCAGCATTTAATGTAAATTTTGTTTCTCGTAAATTTTCACAAAATTGGCTCATTAGTGGCTTTTGGTTGGGGCTTATTATAAAAGTTTATTTATGGGGTTGTTTCATTTTTCAGGAATTTAAGAAAAGTTTTAGTGGCTATTTGGAAACAGTTTTAAGCAAAAATTGGAATGACGAAACCAAAAATGCATGGGACATCGTCGTAGACGTCATAATTGGAAAAATTATCGAGGGAATGGATCTGGATGATTGATGGAAAGATAATTGGGGTAATTCTGGAATAATTAGTATTGTAGAATACAGATTTTAGAGGAGATGATACACATGTTATTAAAAATAAACCTATATTCACGGTTTTGTTAGGTTTTATTTTATTTTAAAATAGTGGACTACATACATAATATGATTATGATATCAAAAATGGTTTTCTGGTATGTATTTTAAAGGTAGTATGTACGCATGCATAAGACGTTACAAACAAATCATGTAGATTTTTGTTCACGTATTTGTGACCACCAAAGAATATTTATTTATGATGCATGTCATATCGTAAAAGTTATACGGAACAACCAAGAGCTTCAATAAGTCTTTCTTATCGCTTCAAACATTTTTCATCTCTGATAAGTCAAGAGTCAAGAACAACTGATTGCAAACAATCTCTTAAATGATACAAACAACAAAATTTAAAAAGTTTTGAATTATTGCAGATTTTATCGGATGCAGTGCAACACCTACATGCACCCAAAAGCATTTCCGCTTCTGTCAATCAGGTTAAACCCTTGAAAGAGTGCGTTAATGATTGCACCCTCCCACTTTCCTTCTATTTCATGAAGAGGCTTGGATTTTAATGGATGTAATTAAGACTTTTTGATTATTTCATTGAACGCCCTGCAACAAAAAATAGAATTTCACTCTCGAGGTAAAACAATAGGAAATTTTCGATAATGCAATTGCACTTATCTTGACTTTGATAATAAAAAACAATAGTTCACCTTTTACATCATCCTCCTTCATCTTCATCTCCCCTAGAGTGTGCCTGATGGAAATCTAAAGATTTTTATCTCTTATGGTGTGTCATTTTCTCACACACAAAAAAATTCGAAGCAGGGGGACCAGCAAGAAAAGACATGTGCGTCCGCGTAAAAACTTTCAATTTGATAACGCGTGAAGGCATCGAGGATTAATCTAGAAGTCCTAAAAGGCCAATTTAATTTTGAGACGATGCGTATGTACGCCGAGTGTGATGGTCGTAACGTAATCGTCATTTATCATCGTATTCATCATTCTTTATTACTATACAATTATTATAAGATATATATCGATAATATAAATCTTGCTAATTATAACCGTCTTCATTATGCATCGTTGGCTCATTCACAGACCATTTCATTGCAAAAACTACATGCAGAGTTCAGAGGAGCGATAGTCAAGCCCAATGTATAGCATTTTTACCTGACCCACGACCACCACCACCACTAGTGTCATTTAACACCACAAAAATCTTGCAATTGCGCATCGGCCACCACATACATATGTACTCACATTGATTTGGGAGGAAAAGGAGGTAATTATACTTGGCTAAATTGACAAAACAATAACTTTCAATTGATGATAATATGCATCTCGCAATTTCTAAATGTCAATGGCACACATCCACTTAAGGAATGTATGGTCTGCTTCTCTGCATTTTCAAAAGCATGAAAACGAGACGACACTACACAACCACAACATACAATGTCCTTGACAGACTTCTCTTTTGGCTACCTGTAGTCATTTTCTGAGATTTACGCTGCGGCTGCGCTGCTTCTATGCTGTTGCTTCTGACTCTGACACAAGATAATGTTTGCACTTAACTTGTGATACGATAAGGTATTGTTAACAGAACATGTTAAAGAAAATATAAATGAGATACATAGATGCTAATGCGATGGTAAATAAACAGATTGATTTTTAACTACGCATACATAACAATATTCATACTGTCTTGAGTTACCTACTCACTCAAGGAGCCTACGAACGCAAAAAACGCTTTCCTACATTGCATTGAGGGGGTGACGGGATGTGTAGCACTTGCATTTTCGTCAAAATGTAAATTCAGGTGATTTCTGTGTTTCTGGGTGATGTAATAATGCTGCTAAAACGCTAAAAGGAATTCAGAAGAGGATAGCTCATTAGGTTGGTGAATTTTAAGATCTCAGGAATTTCCATTCTTCCTTCGTTCATGTGGTGGTGATAGTATGCAGTATGCAATAAAGATGAACTTCTAAACAGATCAAAAAGATCATTTAATTGTTTGAATGATTTGAATGGAAAATTTCTTAAGACTAAATGCATCACATAGTGAGTCATTAAGAACGTGTATCTATCAAGACCTAAATCTACACAGGATGATTAAGAATATAATAGGCATAAGAATATAGGCAATGTTTTAGCGAGATAAAATGCTTCGCTAATTACTTCTTTAAAATGTAATATGCATAAAATTTACGCTTTTACCAATTATGTACTACTTATCAGCTCCTGCATTTCCTGGCTAAATGTCATCGAACTCGAAGACTGCTCATCAATCCGAGTTTAAATTACCTTTCGCCTTTTTTATAAGAACAAACTTACACGTCATAGATTACCTAAATACATATCTATTAATCTGATCCCTTTCCTTTGTTTAATTTTTATTCTTCTGAAGCCGGAAGTTTTTCTTGCAGAAAGCGCTCGGAACATTCTCGAAAAACGGAAAACTGCCAACTCATGTACCTATTCAAATTTTATTGCATTTGAAGTGGTTTAATTTGGCTAAACCAAAAAAGGCAGAGAGCACTACATCTTGCACAATTCTAAAACGCATTAAATCTCGAAGTGTAATTCTCGAAGTGTCTTGTCAATTTTTGACACACGATCATATTTCAACATAATATTGTGAATCATCATAACAGGATGAAATGACTTTATTATGAACGAAATCGTTAATGTAAAAAGAAATTAACTTAAATAGATTTCGTGAGAAAATGAATCAATTTAAAAGAACATTTCCTCCAAATGTCTTGCCTTTTCCTGGTCGAATGTAGTCTAACCTAATACTTTTTGCAATTTTGAACACGTGCAAATAAAACTATATTATTTAGCAAAACAATAGGATAAATTCTCTAGTTCAGCATACTGCATAATTTGAATTCTAGATAACTAATAGTAGGTACTTTTTTTCTATTTTTCTAGATATTTGTGACTACCTTAGCTTGCATCAGGCCAGGCTCATTTGCTCCAATCCAAAATTTCATCCGAACATTTTATACCTGAAAAGAAACATTTGGGAAACACGAGACGGGAGCCTGTTTAATGAATGAAACAGTGGAGGTAGAGCGATCGTACCACGCGAATAAAATGTTACTCATTGGTTGTTGTAAATCGCTTCATAAATGTAGTCGCTGCACCGGCTGGTTTC
>JAHZNI010003927.1:0-35901 GCA_027744415.1 Seira ritae | reverse complement strand
ATCTTTTTAACGGTTTAAGATATTTCAAAAATTTAAGTTTTGACCTTTGACCCGCTATACTTCTCAAACTTCGATACTTCATTCCAGAGTCCCTACTCTTTTATTTCGGGTATTTTATTGGAATTCGGTTTTTCCTGATTTCTTTAACATGAGAATCACAGAATGACGTAAAATAACCGTAATAGAAAATTACAGACATCGTCAGTGAGCAATTAATCCCAATATGAACGGGTCACTATTAGATGATGGTAGTGGTAGTAGTGGTGCACTTCAATTAATAAATTGAAAAATGAAAAGCGTTTATTTTCTAATTTTATTTGCTTATACCATTGCCTTTAAGACTTTTGTGGAGAATTTTCCATTTGAATTTTGGATGGAGATCCATTTTGGTTACTTTCTGCCGGAAAAAATTTTGCAGATGAGTCTGAAAGCTTTCTTCCTTTTAGAGTCAATTTGCGAAGGATTCGGAGAATCCGATGACAATTGAAAATCAACTGTATATCTCTATTAATCTTAAGAAATATTAATACAAGCAGGTTCTTACATGCCTTTATTGTTGCACACGTTTTGCAGCATAGTGATGTAATCACGACCACACATGTTATGTCCGTCTGTTTTTTTGCACTATTTATTTTATGAGCATGCATGCATGCATGTATGAGTGAGTATCCGAGGTGATGAGTATGCATTTAAAGGCTAGGGTTCAAGTGGTCAAATTACTGTTTCCGGTCGGTCAAACCAATGATGCATTGTAGCAAGTATGTAGTAGGTAGGTATACATGGTTAGTCATGGTTAATCATGGTTAGGTTCAAGTTGGGGGGGGGTTGATGGTAGCGTGAAAATCAAAGGGGGCCCTTAGGTGATGAAAAATTTAGTTGACCAAAAACCTAAACTGACCTGTCTTATCCAACCTGACTTGACCCGAACTAACCTAACCTGACCAAACCCAACCTAACCTAAGCCATATACACAACTTCTCTTGCACTTTCATGAAAGCAAAGGGGGGACCCTTTGGTGATGCCACCCTAATCTTGAAGTCAGCTATTGACCATCTACAGAAGTCAAATATTAATCTGTTCAAGTCTAAGATCACAGAATGCAGATATTTTTTTAAAAAAATGAATAAAATGGGATTTTCGTTGCGATAAATCATTTGGCGATATCAGAAATTCATTTTAAGAAGATTACAAACACCGCAAAAGACAAAGGAATTAAAGAATATTTAACAAAGTGAATTTCTAGAAGGTATCTACTGCGTTTATCATATTTTGCAACATTTATGAGCTCACTAAAATTTTTGAGCTGTTGGCTTTCAAAGACTGGCTTTCCTTTCCTTCAGCCTAAGTTTAAGAAAACGGTAATGCATGTAATTTGCATTGAGCAACTGCATCTATCCCCTCGGTCTCGGAATTCGTTGTTTAGTCATAGTCATCGTCATCAGCTCAAGAAACAAAGGCATATAGTTTTGATGATTAAGAAAGTGTTTGTATAGTTTAGAGCAAATTTTGTGAATGAATGTGCACGAGGAGTTCTGCAAACGCAGACGAACTGGTTCTTTTCATGCAAATGAAAACAGTACATACAAAACAAAGGCAACCACATCACAAAATGGCAACACACGGTCTGGACTAGAGCTCAAATGAGGCTTTGTTAGTTACTTTATTACATGGCGTAATTTTGACATTGGAAAAAGGCAAGGCAGAGAGAAAACCCAGTTAGTCTACCAAACTTCAAGATTCATGCATGCATGAATTGTACTTTCCACATTTTGTGCGCCAACATTATTATTGTAAAGGAGTATATTTCGAAGGATGGATGTCAGTCAAGTCAACAGAATACAACGACATACATCCATTCATATCACATGCACACCACAGCAGCAGCACAGCAACTTGTTTCATTTTCGCTTATCTTCACAATGCTATTTAGCTGCGAGATTTTCATAGAACTCGATGTTGTTCTCAGAGAGGTAACTAGACCCTCGTGAAAAGTTGTTCTTCTCTCAGTCCAGTTAAGGATTCCGACCACTTAACTTGAGTTGTAGACGAGCGAGACGAACGCAGAGGGAACAAGTTTCAAGTTTTTTCCTCTCTGTCTCTCTCATTCGCATTCTATTCTAGTGTTTGGCTAGGGCTCCCCGACCCCAACCAAGAAATCCTCTTTCTTGTTCTTCAACTTTACTACGTTCAGAGAACATTGTATGTGTGTATTGTATTGCTCTTTCTCGTGCTTGTGCCTCAGTAATATCCCTTCTATTGTTATACAACATTTGATTTTGAGGATTTTTTTTCGAGGAAGAAGTGAATTGGATGGATACTATTTTGGATAGAGCAAAGTAATCTTATCGAGGATACGGGAGGCTTTTACTTAAGCAGTAAGCCAAGTTTGCGTTGTTATTAACCTATATCTATATAAGTATACACCAAGATAAATGCAATGCATGCTCAATGTTCACACCATTATACTACACCGTAGTAGACAACTTGAATTCACATTTTGGAAGGCCATGCACAGGTTTCATTATATATTTTTTTTGGCTTGTTTTATTTTTTGTGGCTAGAGCTAGTAATGAAATGGTATTCTTACCCACGTTCTCACTAGTCTCTCATGATGATTCTTGCACTTGGTTTTGAAAAGAAAAACATTTCCTTCTCGGGACATGCTTGCACATAATCACGCATAAACAAGAAAATGTGATACTATAAAATAAGTATGTACTAAAAAAATAGGATTTCAAGCAAAGCCCAGGTCAGTCAGGTGCATAAAAAAATATTCGCGCAGGCAGACAGACAGGTGGCAAGATCAACTTAGAAGAATTGAGATTTTTATTGAATATTAATGCAACATTTACTTTAGAGACGAATCGTTAAAGGCTGACTTGCTTCTCAGATTTTTAAATTTTTTTAAGAAGGCTAAATTTGCTTGCTTCCTCAGGAGAAATTACTAGTTTTAAACAAAGAAGTTGCCTTACCTGTCATGGTATTATTAGCAGATTATTCTGTGTTTCATTGTGACAATAAAAGAAACCAAATACCTACATATATTCCACTCTTTCAATGTCTCTTTCAAAGAAAGGAAAGACGAGAAACATGATAAGTTAGTGTCTTTATAATAATAATAGGATTCTGTTTCTTGGAATTTGCTTAAGACAACTGTCATCCACAACCACTAACCGAAATAATGTTTGTGAAATATTTCAGGAAAACTCGAATCTTCTCGCGAAAAAGTGACGAACTGAAATCAGTGATGGTTAATATTTGTGAAACGGTTTAAAAGAAACTCAGAACAATGTAGCTAATACTACTTGATTATAGATTAAAGAGACATTGGCCAATGGCTAAAATAATCAAAGTGGTATCGTGACTGGAGAAAACACGTTTTGTTCCAAAAGAATCATGTAAAACGAAAATTTACTGTGAAGCCAAATGTGATGGGGACGGCGACTAGGATCATTAGCGCTCTCTTGGTAGCGTGCCTGGTCCAAAGATGCACCATTCTTGGTGTCACCTCCTCTCCAACACCGTCCTTTCCACTGTGGTCAACGGACTCATCAACATCATCATTGTCCAGCACAACCACAGACGACCATCACGAGGATGATGACACTGAGGCAGGGCGACTAAATTCCAGCTATAGTCCTTTCGACGACAAGTCGGATAGCAGTGGAGATGTTCTGTGTCACCCTGCTTGCATTTGTCTGGACACTTTCTTCGAGTGCAAGAAAAGTGGACTCACGGAATTCCCGGCGAATTTTCCCAACTGGGTTGTCACTCTGTAAGTTCGCATTCATACATTTATTTCATTCCGAGAAATTCATGAATTTATTTAAATCAATTCAGGCATAGACAGTTTTGATTTCTTTATTTTGCCACCACCGGTATGAACTTACCTATTCTTGATACATCATCATTATACCACAAAATTCAAGTTAGGAGCTAAGAATCATCTAAAATGTGACAATCTGATTCCCGTACATATTTTATACAGATTAGGATCTCTGTTGACAGCTCATAAATTATTAAAATGCATTCATCAATGAAAGCAAGTGCTTGAGTTAAGCTGCTTGTCTATTTCTCTGCCTTTATTACATGATTTTTATTGTAAGGTCAAAAGATTTGCTGGTCCCAGCTTCTCATTCATCGAGTACTGCCATTGGCAAGGAAAGTATTTATGCAAGCGAAAAACATCACCGGCTTCCCGTGTTACTCAATGTTATGCAATATTTTGTCGTACTACGTTCATTAATAAATTGTTGTGGTGATCTCGTCACGTATTCTGAAACACGTGTGGTTTGAAAACTACCAATTTCGTTTCATTTCATTTACCTCAAACCCATTCAAACTAACCCCAGCATGGAAGACATTGTCCAAATTTACTCGTTTCATTCATTTGCTGTAGACATTAGAAAAAGGGAGGAAGGTCGATCTTTATTGCTTCCATTATTTCATTTTCATTGCTAATCGACTCATTCCCTCTGAAAATATCTTGCGAAAACATAAAGAAAGGCATGCAGTTTTTCCCGTTGCTCCTGCACTGCAATTGCATCCTGGTGTGTGTGTGTGTGTATGTATCTAATCTGAGGCAGCATAGCAGAAGATACACAAAATGATACACGATGCACACAACTACAAGTCATTATGTTGAAATTGCCAATCTTCTAGATAATATGGTACATTTGATTTGAAAACGAAGGCAATATGTAATTTCTTGCCCACAAAAAGTACAGCTATTTACAGTTCCTCGGTTTTTTTTTGCAACAAGCCACCATACCACCTGAAAAAAAGCTCGAATTTTCATCGCTTGCTTGGCGTGAATACGTAGGTGCTAAGGCTGGGCTCTCTTCGCTCGTTGCGAACTTTTAAGCGGCGAGTAATTTTCTTGTTTTGATTATCCGGCCAGTGTAATCTCTTCTGATTATTATGATTGGATAAGATTACACACACATTTCATGGTTTTACTACGACGTAATAGTACCTTGCCAATTCTAAACTTCTGTTGCTGTGGTATTACATAGTCGATTGAACACTATTTGTTTCGTTTACATACAAACAAACAGCAGTCATGCAAAAACTGCAAATCTAAAGAAAACTTGAATTTCGAAATTGAATGAATGAGACTCCTGTTACAATTTCCTCAAAGTATGCGTAGACACTATGCCTGTTTTAACGTTTCTCTCAAACGGAAGTGTGTTACGAGTGAATTTAACTTCCTTATATGATTATCGATTTTCCAAGTCAATATCAACTTCCTTCCAATGTCGAAGGTAATCTTTACCAAAGTAGTAATAATAGGCGGTGTGATTCAATCGCAAGTTTTCCGAATTTCATTTCATTTTCCGAACATTTTTTATCGCTAAATTAATCAATATCCTAATCCTACATCTGGTTTATAATGAATATTGTTTAGTATGTACTTATTTGCAGGGAAATATCGATTTTTCACTTTCATATGGTTGGGAGAAGTTTTTCAATAAGAGTACCTAAGAACGCATAATTAATTCACTTGACTTCCCTCGTGGGAGGTATTACGCGAATGTCGAAGTCTAATGCGATCATTTTAACTATATCCTACTCTTTCTGTGACTCAAATCATGTAAAAAAATGTGTGTACATAAGCTCGGGTTAAGCAGGATGTAGGTTTAACCATAAATTGGATTAGGAATTAGAAAATGTGAACATTATTTATGTTAGAAAGAACATTATGATTATACTAACCACTATGAGATTCTGTTTACCACCACTACTATATAGCTTCTGTTTTATTGATATTATTATTAATATAATATTTCTTCTCATATTCACTTGTCTCAAATTGCTTTAAGGGCTTTGCATAAATGATTTCCAGGCTTTAATCCTGTGAAATGGTTCGATTAGTGACCTCGCAGAATACAGTTATCAGCAGAGTGATGATGAAAAGTTGACATACGAGAAGATGTGCTGTTTTGTCTCTCCACCCTCGTCTGTTTGTAATTAATTTTCATGGGGAAAATACATTAATGTGATGCGATGAAAGCAAATGTCATGCAACCTTGGCGAAAACATAGTACCTAATAATAATTAGTCCAAAATGTGAATTGTGTGCACATTAAATTTCAAAACTCCAAATTGCTGATGATGAGAAGTGATAAGTGGACAATCTAGCTCATTTGTATTAACTATCAATCTCTGGCAGACAAAATAGAGATGCTTGTTTACATTAAGGAATTCGGGTGTAATGTACTATACTACGACTACAAGAGTAGTATTACAATAATGGAACCTTGTATGTCGACTTCTGCACCCAATAAAACTTCAACCTCTTCAAATTAATGGCTCTATTATTGGAAGATCTGTTTTCCCTAAAGAGCTCATTATTTCGTCTGTGGTGTCAAGTAGTACTTGCCTTCTTTGTCCCCTCTATATTCCATAATATTCACTTGTTTCACTTTCATCGTCATATCAGAATGCATATTGGTATCCAAAAGAAAATTGTGTCGCATGGGAATTGTAAGTGGAGAAAGAGGAATGCGACCATAATAATAACCTGAGCAACTTTAGCCCCATGTAGTAGAAATGTGACCTGAGTAGTTTTGTATTTCCTCCGAAGAAAAATTGCAAGTAGGCAAGTTACGTAGTATTCGAGTGGGTATCATTATTCTATTCACAGCCTTTGAAAGGGCTCTTCTTTTTCATCATCTCACCTTCCTTCCAGTAGAATGTAAAGCTGGAGAGGCTGGAGTGAATTCGTGGGAACTAGGGTGCTTAATGTTCAAGGCTTTATTGTTCCGTTTCAATTCAATGCGCTTTGTTTCTTCAATTTCTTTGTGCACAATAAAAACGAGGAAAAAATAAAGCACTGCTATACTCGTATTTACACTACATCGTTCCTTTCGTTACATTATTATTAGATAGATCTACGATCATCGTTATTGCTGCCAATAATACCCGCTATTGCCACTCATTGTTTTCATTACCCACTTTTCTGAAGTTATGAAGCTTACACCGTACGCAATTGCCATAATACCTTCGACTTTGCATTTGCGATGATGTAGATGTAGTGATTTTCCATGAAATCGTTACTCCTATCACAGCATATAGAAGAGTGGGCAAGCAAAATTAGCAATACATGTGGAAGAAAGTTGTTCGATTTAATGTGTACCATGGCTTAATTGCTGATTTTCTGGCGAAAAAATGCCTATAGAAGGAATTGTTGCGTGCCAAGCGTTTGTAATATGTTCGTGGAAATATTGCTCGTTCTTCGTTTTTAATTTCCATATTATGGCGAATGGGGAACATTGCTTCATTTAAACTTGGGTTTCCAATATGATCTAAGTTTCTAAGTATGTTGCTAATTCATAGGTTGTAAATGGTTGTAAGTACTCATGTTTCCTTTTTCGTTGTTTTAAGGCTTACAATGCAACTACACTGAAGCAAGTCTAGTTGACCTGACGTTTGCTAAAAGAAATCGTCACCTTAAAATGTCACTAAATTCAGCATCCTTTCGCTATATACGCAATTTTAGTCGACATGATAGCTTCTAAGGGAGGGTTTGATGGAATCTAAGTACATACAGCCATTAGATGTATGTATGTATGTATTGTTCCTTTGCAAGTACTCGAGCGTTGAAATAAACCTATGTACCTAATATGGAGAGGCCAAGCGAGGTATGTACGTCTTCATTCCCTTGACATTTGATGTCAGCGATAAAGGAACTATTTTTTTCATCAAGTAGTTAGGTCAAATAAAATAAACGATGTGGAGCATAATATAAAGGCCTTTTTTCGTTTATTTTGAAGTGAAATGAAATAATAAACTATAAATTGGATGGGCTCCAGTTACGACAGGGACATGAGCTAATGACACTTTTTTACAATTAAATTACTCACTTACACTATTCGCACAATTTTCTCGCTACAAAAAGCCGTCCCATCAAAAAGAGTACTAACGTGATGACGGACCACACAACAACTTAGTTACTATTACGGCCCATCATGTGTAGGTAGGTAATTGGCAATAGGAACATTTCCATAGCTTATGCAATATAACTGTTCTTTTCTTCTCGGGAAAATGTCAACTTTTCACTCTTCCTTTTGTCAGAGAACATCTCGCATATAATGGGACTACTGAGTCGTCGTACACGTGGAGGAAAGGAGTGTGCAGTAATGAAATGAATTTTGCTCCTCCTTTCTCTGATATTTATTCCATTCCATCCAATTTTTTGTCAGTCAACTGTCTTATTCTCTATTTTCAGGAGAAAGATGCCTTCATTAATTGTCATTGGTTTGGTTGGAAGTTGGAAGCAAGCAACCCCTTCAATGTTAGCTTTCCATGAATTTAGATTGATCCCATTGGGAACGACGACGTTTCATTTAGACACTCCTTTTGTTTCGGTTAATACAAATTCACGAGCCAAATCAAAAAATGAATCTTTTTTTCCCATAGAGAAGTTTACTTTCCACAAAAGTCAATCCATTAGCCAACTTTTTTAATCGATCATAGTGTTTTCTGAGCCTTCGCATACTGTCAGCCAAAAGTGGGAGAGCTCTTCGTTCCTCATTGTTGAGCTTTCTTAATGGAAATTTGATAATGCGGTGGAGTCTTCATAAATACAAAAAGATAAATAGTAGCGCGCATCTAGCTCTAAATTTTTTCCCGATACACTTTTTGCTTCTAATGGCAAATATTTGTGCATACTTAGGAATTTAATTGCATAAAACTAAATTGCTTAAAAAGGAACCATTGAAAGGCATAATGATAATAATATGAGAGTAAAGTGGTACATGAGCATTACTTATTAAGTTCCTAAGATAACATGGATGTTCCCAATTTAGGTAGAAGCACTAGAGAGCATTCACGTTCTCTCGTTTTTACACCCTGCTGAGCTACTATAATTCTCCAGCGTTTAGAAATGTATATGGACTAGGGATGAAATATGAAATACATGCATCGGCATATTTCTTACTCCGGTCATGGTTTTCTCAAAATCGTAATGTTGTGCAACATACAAGGCTTGAATCCTGGTGGTTGGTAGCGATGGTGGCGTAGGTACTACTTCTAGTCCTGTTGTGGTGGTAGATACAAGAAAATAGAGATTGCTCCTCTGAAGTGAGTGCACACATTACATTATGTACCTAAATACATTGTTTGAGAGAGAGAGGCCAAGCTATTCCTATTCCAAGAAAATCTCTATCTTCAATAGGTTTTCTTTTACATTGTCTACGCATCATATACAATGTATTGTGAAGGGAAAAGCTATATGTTTGAACGTCTCACAGTCCGTTTAACAATTCGCCTGTTAAAGAGCAAACAAGAAAAGAAGAAGCCCATCACTTCTTGCGTCTTCTTCTTCTTTACTCTTCTCATTCTCATCTTTTATGACTTGGAAGAAATAGAGAATGTTGGGGATGAGGATGACAGAGAGTGTAGGTACTTCCACCACCGACTGAAAACTTTTTTTATTTACTACACCTTCGAAACTAAACAAGTGATGCATTGCAGCAGCAGCATGCGATCTGATGATGAGGAAAAAGGAAGAAGAAATAAATTTCTATTCTTCATTTCTTAAAATGGGAGAAGAACTAGGGGAATAAGAAGAAACCACTGAGCTTTGCCATCATATCTTTTTCAGTTATTATTATTATTCTTTCAAATGCTCCCCCATCCCATCAAGTTCCCTTTTCAGAGGAAAAATGAAATGGAAATGTGAAGTCTCCCTCCTTTCCTTCTTACAACTATTTTTTAAAGAAGAAGAAGAAATGGATGTATTAATATGAGCATAGATCTGTTTCTAGAAAACAACAAAAGACTGGAATAACAGAAAAGATCCACAGAAAAAAATATTCTTCAAAAGACGTTCTACAGAATTTCAGACATTTTTAAGGCATCCTCCCCCCAAAAGAACGAATAGATCGGAGAAAAAAAGAACGGATGGGCTTCCTCGGTTCAATGGCTCTGTAGCGAAAACATCTTTAAGGAACACAATGCAATTTTTGAGGAAAGAATTGAGAGCTAAAAATAAGCTGATGATGGGGACGGAAAACGAATCTTTTAGGGGAAAAGTAGGACGACGAGAAATTTGAGTTTACAAATCGAATATTCACATGATTGGTCCGTAGAATGTACGAGTAAAAGTAAGAAACCATGAAATCTAAATAAATGATTTGATTTCATTTTTTATAATACAAACTATGGTAGTGAAAATGGAAAGCGCCTTAAAACAGATTATGAAGTAATATGATGATGACGCGAAAGAAGATCATGCTTATGCTATTAAGTTTCGAATGCATACTTAATATCTTGTCTCGACTCCAGAAATACATCAACATTAGCAATTTTTAAATATACAAAGGAGGGCCGAATAAACGACATATTATTACAGACATGGAAAACTAAGTTTCTTTAAATGCTCGAGTCCAATCACTCAGACAAATTTATAATGATGGCCTTGGAAGAAGAGATAAAAATGAGTTTTTTATTGGTTATCGCTATCACTCTAAACTTATTTCATCCTGCTGTTCAAGTGTCAAAGATATAAAGGAAAGTGTTGTTTTGAAGATAACAAGCTAACATTACAAATCTGATTCTCTCCCCCTGTAACAATTGCACCGCACGAAATGAGAAATGAAATGCCCAAGCCAGAGAGAGAGAGAGAAACCAGCTAAAGTGAGCACTTTTTTCGAGCGATCGACAAAACGCTGTTTTGTTCATGTCAATTTATTTTAATGTGATGTAAATGTATTTATGGAATGAAGTAGCAAGTTGTAAAGGACTCTGATATGAATAAAAATTGTAAGATGCACACATTTACCATTTCTACTTATATGATGTGTTGCTGCATTATATGCTGGTGGGTGTTGTAAAAGATGTGCAAGGTTGATAGCTATAGTATTGAAAATGGAAATGTGTAAAGTCACACTTAAAAAATTAGGATTCCTGCAGAATAGAAGGAAGAATTTATTGCGGCTGTTGTGCTATCCTGTCATATTTTTAATATTCCAAGACAGTTGCATCTCTTTAGGAGAAGAGAAGGATGATGATACTCGTCAAAGTAATAATCATCTTGTTACAGCATCATCGTCATCATTTATACTTCATTCTCTTTGATATAATGTTTTGGAAGATATTTTTTTCAGGAAGATCATCACAAAGAAAAAGTAAAGTGTACATGACTGCACAAAAGAACACTTTTCTCGGTGAAGTTGGAGCTGCAATAATAATACATGAAAGCAATAATGTAAATGGAGTAGTAGTTACCATTTATTGGATGAACATTCATTCTTTTTCAACATATATTTTTTTGCTTTTGTAATACATTGGCGTTAGTTGTCGAGGAAAATTGTGATTTGCTCTTCTCGTCTCTCAATAGAGACCCTTGACTTAAAAGGGATTCATTTTCTTTCAAGAATAGGGAATGACTTTTGCTTTTGACTTTGACCCTCTTCTTGGACCTTTGACGGTTCGTAAGAATTTATTTTATTTTTACAAAAGATCCACCACTACCATCTCTAATTTACAATTCCCTTCTCCAGAAGAAGCGAAGCTGCAGATGATTTCAATTTGGAAAAGAATGATATGTATTATATAATAATTTTTTTCCCAAGAGAGAGTGATGCAGGAGAAAATACATCCATCCACATTGTTACGGTCACACAACTCATTCATGTCCAGAGAAGAATAGGAACAACTACTATTTATTCCATTCAGGGAGAAATTCTCCGAGTTTGTAATTGTTGCTGTGAAGAATTTTATATCTCATGATTGAAAAGGAAAAGGCCACAGATTTTCTCATGTAATAGTAATTTGTAATGTAATCCTTGTAAACAATAAGTAGTGATGTGGAAAAGGACATGAGTATTTTTTTGTCGAGTTAAAACATGACATGACATGATGTCAGGTGCAATGAAGTCCGATTTGAGTTGAGAAGAAACATTTCGAATGAATTACTTGGAGTGGGTTTGATGATGATTTATACACGCCAATGCCAAGATTTGTCATTGTCACGAGCGTCGATTCGCATCCGTAATATGAAATAGAAATGGAAAGCGAAGGCCAGGAATCTTTTTAAAGATATTTAAGGCTGTGAGGCACAAAGAGAAAGATGACATTTAAAAAAAAGAAATATGAAAAGTTAGCGTGATCCCCTTGTCACGTAAGGAATTCTTTGATATAAAATATATCTTAAATCATGTTTTAAGGGCAGGACGAGGCGAGCTTAAGCCACTTGAAAGATTAGGTATTTTTACTCCGAGATGAGAATTCCACTTGACTTAAAATCCTCTGGAGGAAAAACACCCGCTGCTTTTCTCATTGCACTACTCGGTACCTGTTTTAATATGGATAGTTCCTTGGTGCTAAATAAAAGGAAAGGATGTGCAGCTGGCCTTGCCTTGCCTGCCTGCACAAACATTAAATAGGTATATGTATTATGGATGACTTGAGTAGAGCGAAGAAACACTAAAAATGATCATGATCATGATCAAGTATCTTTACGGGCCATGACGGATAAATGAAAATTGGGAAAGAAAGAGCCCCGTCTAGAATCTCTGAAAGCTTAAACTATTCATTGTAAAGTTTAAATGTTGACAAACTACTTTGAGAGGTACATGTGTACTTTGGTAGTTCCCTACACATGTTTCAGATCAAAAGGTTTGATTAACCTCAGAAAAAGGATCTCTTCTCGAGGTTTTTTCTACTCGGATTCTTGTCATTTCCTTGAATAAAACTTGGGATTCTATTCACTTTTTATGTCCTCGTTTTTTTGAGAAGTTCCCACTGCAATCATATTTTATGATGGATATTTCTTCAATGGTTTTATGCCTAACTGCATTTATGTAACCGAGATAATTCGCTTGTAGACACGGGAGAAAATTCAATTTTGAGGGATTACCTATTTGAGGCTCAAATGCGTACGGGCATAAAAATCTTGGAGCATGAGATCAACATGAAGATCATCATACATAACTGATTTGCATTATTTGATGCTGGGAAACTAAGGATTTACAATTTACAGGAAGGAACGAGGATGTGAATAAGTGCTCAAGCAATTGAATGATTTGTCATTGGAACTTGTATCGATCCCTGTATGTTTTGAAGCGAGGTAATGCATTGCATTACCTGTATTACATGATCACTTGAAACCATGGGTGTAAAACATGTTTTTGTGGTGATAATATTTTAATGACGAACCGACACCACCGAAGGAACAAAGTGTTTCACACGTGACTGGGCCTTGTATTCAAGATTTTAACATGGAACGAAAAATATTCGTGAAGCTCTTCTTGCTTTATATCAGTGTGATTTATAAACACAGAATAAGGATGAAGAAAATAAGAAATTGAAACGTGCCTTTACCGAAGCCTCACTAGTTTTGTCGAGGATAGTTTTACAACCTTTTCCTATTCCTTAACTACCTGTGCATATTTATTAGTATTCGGCAGGGACGATATTTTTCACAACAAGAAGAGAAAAGGGATATCACGTGTATGCAAAACAGTTGTCTTGTCCCCGCCGTCCGTCCTCCACGGCGTCAATAAGCTATTACATGTTTCGAAGCATTTAATTAATAATTAGCGATAAAAAAATACGTCCGTTCAAAGTATGTATAACAAAACTTGTATTGTAATGACTCGCTTGCTGGGAGAAATAAATAATAATATATGCATTCCTCTTTCTTTGCACATCACTCCACTCCACATCAACCGTTTGGAGTGGGGGAAGGAGTGAAAAGGATGTCATGTGGGGGCACGCCTATGCTTCATAAAATATTAAGCGTTTCATTAAGCCCATACGCATACATGGAGCCTTCTAAGCCTATTAATGCAACAAACACTTCACATTGTATTATGATGCGACGTAATCACTAAGTAAGATAAGAAGCTACATTGGCATGTGTCCGTTGGCATTTGAGTTCCTCTCTTTCTGCTCATGTCAGGAGAGGAATAATATAATATCTATGTTTTCTGTGCCAATTCGCTTTGAGCACCTAATATTATTAACCATTGTAGCTTAAGTGAGTGTTGTTAACTAATACCATGAATGTTTGTTGACTCCACCGGTATTTACTAATGCTATTAATTAAGTCGTTGGAGCTATAGTTTATTTTTCAGCCTCCCACTTCCCCAGACAAGCAAGCGAGCGATACGACATTCATTTTCATATTAAACACTGTTGACAGTAAAATACACAAATCACATTATTTACTATTGAAACAAAGCAGCACTTTTGAATTTTCAAGTCCCTTTTGGCAAATCTTTTGGCAAATATGCTAATAACAAAAACAAAAAGTCCAGATTTGTTCGCGTGGTAAAAAAGGGGAAATATTGTCAATAATTAATTATGTTTGCAAAGGGAATCCTTCCGTTGGAGTTTTTAAGCAAATAGGAAGGCTACTCCGTAATCGTTAAGTCAAACAAAGCATGAATTTTGTATTGCAAAATTTTACTATAACTACTTTTGCATCACTCCCCAAAACTTTAGTATTCACGGTGATATAATGGAAAATATGAGTGATTTGATTAAAGAAAATAAACATGTAGTTTTGCTTGGTTTGTAATTGTAAGTTTCCAATTTTGTGTTGTTGTACTTAAATAGTGGTTAAATTGTTTGCATGACAATGTGTATTCTCAGCCTATCTAAGGCTTGAGTTACAGCTAATGATGGCGCCTTATTGATATCTTTAAAATATAAAATGAATTGTTCATATTTAGTCATTTCATTATGTAGTAGTTTTGCATGGAATATTAGCTCTCAATGTTGCATGGAGATTTTTAAATTTCAGCTAGATGCACCATCGTTCATTTTAGTATTGAATTAGAATTACATGCACCATTTCATTAGAAAAAACGAGGGTAAGCATGAACTGACAATTAAGTTAGTTGTAGAATTTGCTTGTTCAACACGCTTTGACATTGTACATTACCCATCGGATTTGTCAGATTTTTATGTGTTAACAATGCATCACGTATCGTGTATTTTTATTATACACACATAATATGTATATGTTTAAAATTTGCAAGTTCGTTGTACATAAAGGCATGTAAGTAATAGTCGTTGTAGTTGTTATGAATGTGTATATAGCATCCCTTAGATTAGGCAAAATATTTTGCATAATGATAATATGCATGTGGATATTACTTTTATGATATTTTGTACATACTTATGCAGAGCTTTTTTTATTTGTTGTATTGTTTTGCTTTTTGTATCAACAGGAATGTTAGTAACAATGAAATCGAAAGTATCCAGGAACAGAGACTGGCGAAACTCAAGAATCTCCGGGAGTTGTAAGATATACTATTTTTATGTTAACTTCCCTCAATAAAAACTTATTTTTTTCCTGAATTGATTTCATGCTTATATTTCTGTTTTGGCATGCCGCTCACTATTTTTGTCACGTTCAGCTTTAGCATTCCTTAAGACAGGCAATTTCAAAGTTAATTCCTATTTCACGCTTGAACGCAGTGCTAATTTTTCCCAAACCTCAGAAGAAGAAGGAAGCAGCATGACTCTGAAAATAAAAGTTTTCTTGAGGACTTACACTTTTTCGACCCCTTTTCCTTACGAATTGAGCTTTTTTGTTCTGACAGAGTCCCAGGCATGTTCAAAATTAAAATCCTCACGAGTTAAGTGTGACCACCAACGAACGAATCTCATCTTCAAAGAGATTTTATTTTTGGTGAAGCATTCCCACTTCAGTTTTTTATAATCCTTCCTAAAAAATTTCATTTCCCTTTTCGCTCTAAAAACAAGCGGCAGCACACATGCGTTGTTGCCGATCCCGTAATGCTTGATCCTTCATGTCAAAGATATCGTTTGCTTTCTCATACTATACCTGCGAGTCTTCCCTTTTTTTACCTCGTGCTGCAAAAGTAAATTGGAAAGAGCTGAGCTGTGATGGAAAACATCAGAAACTCGGTTTTAAAAGAAAGGAAATGATATTATTAAGCTGAGTATTTTTTAATGGAAAAAGTAAAATTTAAATTCACACTTGATGGATCCCTTCTGTCTGACTTAAATAGATATCCTTTCTCACAGAGTGCTAATGCGGGGGAATATCATTCTCTAAAGGAACGCGTATGTTTCTGACGACCCCTTATTGTGATTTTAAAATAGTACATATTACATTTTTTAGAGAAAAGGAACTGAACTTGACGGATGATACTGCGAGCTCTAAAGTCGTTTAATGGAATAAGTCAGGTTATTCTTCCCTACTTCCCCGCTGTTATTTATAGCATCCTCCACTGAGCCAGATGCATGTCATCCACTCCTTTGTTAGTAGTGGTTCATCTTGAGTAGAATTGAAACTGATCTAAAGAGGTTTTCTGATTATGACAAAATGAAAGCAATGATTTCTAGGAGGGACGATCCAGAGAAATGGAAAAAGTTCTGAAGAGCAGATCGATTTGAAATTAGCGTCGCTAGGGAGAGAACAAAGGGCACTTATTTCTATTGTGTCCTCTCTCCGTCTTCTTGAGTCTAATTCCAGTCGAATAATTAAACCTGAATTTTTATTTCGGAGTTTGGATGAGATATATGTTTCTTATAGAAAAAAATCCTGACATTGTAATGAGTAATGAACATATTATTCAGCAGCATGTTTTCACTCCGAAGACGTCTCAACTTCAACATGAAATAGGAGTGCGTTATATTATTATTATTTCACTCCCTCTGCTGAGGTGAAATAGTGATGCTATTGACGTAGCCGTGTTAACCCAACCATGAAAACACAATAATAATATATGACTTTTTCCTTTTATTAAAGAACGCTGCTGGAAGCAATAATAAAAATTATTTCGTTTTCCTCGTAATATTTATTCCTCTGCTATCACGTTAGATATGAATTATAGCCTGTGAATTCCAATGAGACTTGTGTAACTGGAGGGAGAATACGCTGACTTGTCAAATATGGCGAATCCTCACGATTTGGATGGACATAGGTGTCTTGAGAAAGATCAAGTTGTTCGTATGCAAAAAGATAAATAACATCGTATCAAATTGAATATGATGGGTTCTAAAATTCCAAATGCACGCACCATCCAACCATATATTACATTTTTTATTACACTTTATTTTTAAAATCGTTGCTGTAATAGAGGCTCGAAGATTGGATGACAATCTCCTAGAGAGAGAGAGAGAAAAAAAATCAACGTTAGGCATTGTTGCTGTTGTTGCCTTTATTCGTTCTCGTCTTTGGAAAAAACATTTAAGATTTTTAACGGAATTGAAAGGGAACAACTGAAAAATTAGGATTGAGCAATGTAAAGGCGAAGAGCAGCGATGGTGTGAAGAAAGAAGTGGGAAGAAGGAAGGTTTCGCAGCAGGAGAGCACATCTTCAGTAAAAACACTTTTTTTTCATCTCCTGTGCCTTTTTCATGGTCCATGAAAAGAAGTACATAGGGAAGAGGCAGGTGGCTTCAAGTAAGGTTTTTGAGGAAGACTTGTGAATAAAAATCCATTTCATTTCAAAGGAAGTCCATTTCAAATTTCTGTATTATTTCTTTCTATTCAAGCACTGTTAAGAATTCATTGTCCATAATTCAAACTCTGTTGTTGGGAATGTCAAAGGGGAAAATTAAACGGCATATGGCTCATCATAATATAAAATTTCTTCAAAGAAAATATTTCTGCATTACGTACCTGGTATCATAATTCAGATTGTGGGAGAAAATGTGAGGTGGAGTAGGATTCCATTTCTCATTTTCATTTCTAAGCTTTTACTTTTGCTAAATCATTGTTGATTCTCGTTCAGGCATTTTTCTAATATTCCAAGCAAAATATGAGCCACTTTTCAATACGCTCAGTTTGTCATCAAAAAAGAACCTACTTCTAGGTCTTCTTTTGAGCTGATTGACGTTATTGAGAGAGTAAAACCCGTGATTTCCTTCAAAAGCCTAGATTTTGTCCTCGTTATTTCTAAAGCTCTCAAAGAACTAACTACAAAAATACTATTTAGTTTTGTAGCCTATATTACTCCAAGGTATCTCCTTTTCAAAGCTTCTGCTTTTCATCAGAATCTCATGAAAGGGCTTTGTCGGAAATGATTATTTAGGCTTTCCTTTAGAAAACAAAAATAGATCACGTCTTTCGAAACAGTAAAGCACCAAAGAATAGAAGAACGATGTATTGCTTGCATTTTATTTTCAAATAAATAGAATACGCACTTTTGCTCCTTATGTCTAATTCAAATTGGATCCTTTTTTTAGCCCATCTCCGTCAAAAGAATCAAAAATGTGTAAATTATCACGTCTGTATTGTTGAAAACGAATAAATGGATGCTTGATGATGAGCGTGATGGAAGATAGAAAATGTCATCATCTTTTGTTTTGACAAGGAGTCCGTGAACCAACCATAACAATTTTGTTGCCACTTGCCACTATTATGTATTCGATTATTGAGTAGGTACATACATCCTCTTTTAATCAAAATTGTAGGTTGGGCTGTTGAGTCGTTTAGAGTGGACTAATTTTTTTGTGGGAAAAGACATTCATGTGTTATTACTGAGAAGAAGGCTTATTTTCTTGTCGAATCAAGAAATAACAAATAATTGTTTGATGATTAAGCTTAATGAGTGGACTATTAACGCCACAGTGAAATGTTGTGAAGACACTATTTGTTCTTGTTTTCTCTTCCAGACAATTCGAGTTGGTCTTCTTAAATTTCTTAATTCCTTTATTTACATTTCGATTCATGCTTAATAATGCACGATGTGGGATTTTATTCTTGCAAATAATAAATCCCACGATTTTAAATTGGCATGGCTTATGGTTTAGAAATGCAATAAACTTTCGAGTTTTTAATTTCCATCCATTAAGATTAACGAAGAAAACGTAAACTTTATTATTGTTAATTATTGTTAATGCTCATTTCGAAGCGAATTAAACGTGCCAGTGGGATAGCTTCAGTCAATGGTCACTAGGCATTGTGTGCATGTTTTTGAGCAAATAATTATTTTCTTGGAAGTTAGGAGTTCCATGGAATTTGCATTTGCCCTCCGCGTGTGACCACCACAACGGACAATTTTCTTCGCTCGCTTTTGACATTTACTCCATCTGGCACAAAAATAAGCTACCTACTGCCCATAAAAGTTTGACCAACGTAGCCAAGGTCTGATAATACCTACTGATAAATACAAAAAAAAACTCCTACTAAGTTTAGAAAATTACTAAAACGGAGTGAATGACAAGCTAGAAAATGGCGATGGTAGTTAAGGATCCAGCATCATGCATTCCACAAAACTTTGTTATGCTATAATAATAAATAAAATACATAAGCCAATTGTAAACGGCAAGAAGCAAAATTGTTGGTGTGCAAGACCCAAAAAAGTTGTGTCGTCTCTCATGTGACCAAAACCTTTCCTAATGAAGATTGATTTCGTGCCAAGCAGTCAGATGCAAGATTGAACCCTGGAAATTTTCATGAGAATTTCATGCGACAGGAAAAGGTGGGAGGTCCGCTGAGCTCTTTCCGTGTAAATTATAAATTCACAAAAAGCATTTATTTACATTCCCTTCCCTTGTAACATTTTTCGTAAATATTTTATCAAAACAAGCTTTCTACGGAATGCATAACACAATATATAACTTCAAAAGATTACTTAACTTGATATTGCACAGCAAACGAATGCACATGCTTTTTTTAATAAAAACACATTCGCTTTTACTTTCTTGCATGTTTCCTATTTTCTTTTGATTGTGACATGATGTCGGTGTCGCAATGCCGATGATCATCATCACCATCTCCGTATCGTGCTGCTGCTGACTTTCGCTTGGCTATCATTTTATTAGCTTTTTACGTTCTTGTCTTGCTCCTTCACCAAAATATACTGCCAATACATTTACCAAGAAAAACGGTTTATTTCGCAGTCGAACGAAGCAGACTCAAAATCTATTACTTAAGAGAAATGCTGTGTTACTACACTTTAAAGAAAAAAGCGTTTATCCTATTAAAAAAATAGCGACTAAAACGTTCGCAGTTTTTCCAGACGAAAAAAAAACTCCGGGCTTCTGCAGGAGAACCAAAAAAGTCGTTAAACCATCAACCGCCTTCCATCCATCTTTGCATTTTTGTCTACCGTTTTACGGCCCTATTAATAAAGAATAGAGTACGGGACGATGTATCACATCCTTCCTTTCCGACTGGTTTAGACTCAAGCTCGAGCTATTTCCTTTATCGACCAATTTTATTTCCTTTAATGACGTTCTTTGTCTTTCTCACTTTCTCTCATCATTTCCAAAGGCAGGGGAATGTACCCGATAAAAGCCGCCGCATCTTTCTCTCTCTCTCTCTCTCTGCACACATGGAGTGGTGAATCGAGACTATTTTTCTTCTCAAGTACCATCTTAGCCCTTCCTCGGAAATAGATAGAATGAAAACAGTTGAAGGATAAAAAGAAGGGAACCATGATGATGTCCCGGAAATGAATTGAAATGGAAGAATAATAATCTAACGCGATGACTATTTACATTTGATTATACAGGTCCATGGACGTCAACAATCTCACAAGAATCCCAACCGCAGACGGACTCGACGATCTTGTTCATCTCAGCCTGTAAGTTTCAAATTGTAGTTTATGTTAGCGCTAAATGAAATGGAATCCATTCTCTTGAATTCCACTTAATTAAGTTTTCATGGGCTAGAAATTCTTATTGTCTCTAAAGAGCAGTATGTACATATATCGTATATTTACTACGTTTGCAGTTGGGTTTGTCTTCCACTGTCCCATTCGAAACCATGAGTTGCCTTTCTGACTGAACTAATGACTAAAGGAAAAAACTGCATGCTTCACTTACTCTTTCCGAAGTTAACGAGTAATTTATTAGTTTTTTGTTTTATGGTCAAACTTGTGTTTCTTGTTTGGTTAACCAATTGCAATGGCAATGGTTTTCGGATTGTATGCATATGGCAATGGCGATAACAGTGGATGACAAACTTAGTTTCAACTTTTCGTGTGCAAGCAAGTGCGTTCATTCCGTCGTTTTGTTTCCCTTGTTTTCTTACAGGTCTCGTAACATGATTAGCTCAGTGGAAGCTAGCGACTTGAAACGTTTCAAGTCCCTCCGTGAACTGGATCTGAGCCGGAATCGGATCGAATTTCTGGGCAACCACTCCTTCCCACCTAATTCAACTTTGCACAATGTGTAAGCTCCTACCAAACATTTCTAAAATTTACTTCTCGGTTTGCATGAATATTCTACTCGTAACACTACACTTGTTTCGTAAGACAAACTAAATGAGAAGAGAAGAAATAACTATTAAAAATGACGTGACCAGAGAAGGTTAAAAACTGTTGAGCATTTGTACTTTGTCCAGCGTGTTGGACGCTTGCATGGAACACTTTGTATTTTCACATTCAGAATAAATGAGAACATGTGTTTGTTCATTTAATAGTAAAATGTATGCTTGAGTAGAACTTACAAACGGATGCATGTATTTTGAGTATTTTCCCTTAAAACTTCAGTTCAAGTCCAAAATAAAACTCATTAGTTTTTTTCGACCTTTTTCTCTGGAAAGTAGAAATGCAAATTAATCCTGTGTATGCCATTGATGTTGTAATTACATTTATTGCATACACGACTCCTTTAATGTCGTATTAAACATGTATAAGAACACTAGTCTTGAATTGCTTACAAACGTGAACCATATACAAGAAAAAATAGTTTTCTCGGGAATCTTGAGTGGGCGACTTTGATGGGATGCCAACAAAGTTGATGGAGTGATCTCTACATGATTTTTAATGGATTAGAGTGATTTTGATGTTTTTACAAAGCTTGTCATGTCAGACGAAAAAAGGTCCTCAGGTTAAATCACATCTTTTCGATGGGCTCCTCAGGTATAAACAAGGTCACCTTCAGATCTGCTTTAAATGGAAGGGCTTTTACTTTCGGAGAATTATAGGCATATTTTGAATCCATAGGCATAGGTTCACATAAGAAAATTGAGATCCATTTCCCTCATGCTGTGTGCAGTAATTTTCCCCGTCCCTTGGAAAGAGAACAGTTACCTGTTTTCTTACTCATTTTTGATAGGAAAGAAAGTTTTTATTGGAAAGGAAGTCATTTCCTAAAAATATATTGAAGTAGAGCGAGTATGCCCATCATATTTTCCTGTAGATAAAACTTCTCATTATTCTTGCGATAATAATGTCATCCAATACTTGTTTACAGAAATCTTGGAGCTAATCAAATCGAAACTCTGGAGGTTGGATGTTTTTCTGGGTTGTCGTATTTGCAAGAGTTGTCCTTGCAAAGAAATCGTATCCGCGTGATTCCAAAGGACTTGTTTTCTCCTCTGAAGAACTTGGAAAAGCTGTAAGTTGATATTATGCAAATGCTACGCTAAATTTTCTTAAAATTCTTGAAATCTTATTAAAACGTCAAAGGAATGACTAGCCTTTTCTAGAGTTAAGGGAAAAGTAGAACGCGTTATCTTCTACTACGCGTAATAATAGGTCCTTTTTCTATGAAAATTGGACTGTTTTACATCACCCGTGCATTTTCTATTTTACAGAGACTTGAGTCGGAACAAATTGGAGACGATGGATAGCCTGAGATTTCAAGAACTTAAACGACTTCACATCCTTAATTTACGGAGAAACCACATGGGAAACCTGTCAGATGCCGCGTTTTATGGGCTCGAGAAAATACAGCATTTGTAAGCATTTCCATTCTCCTTACTTTTTTTGCTAAAATACATAATTAAATCATCTCCAATAGAACTCCAGCTTGCTTGATCTAACTCAAGGTTTTTGGAATAGTGACTCGAACGCATAGGTATCTCTTCTGGACACTGTCATCTGGTTTCAAACTTAATGGAAAGCAATAGTATGTATGGTACATGTAGTAGTGCGCACTTCATGTCATTGTACCTTGGTTCTACAAAAAACGATCGTGATACAAAGCAAAGCATGTGGAATGTGGAAGGACGTTTTTCATTACTAACTGCCTAAAGTCTAAACCGAAGGTCAATTTCAAACGTCATTCTCCTTTTTCTTTAGACGTTAAATTTCAATTGAATATTGCATTGAGATCGTATAATATGCCTTTTCTGCAGAACGGTTCAAATTACTTTTGAGTTTTTCTCGAATTATGTGTTAGTCACTGTAGACTTGGTATTTTATTGCAAGATTTTCGAAATTCCCAGAATTTTGGGTTCGGGTCCATTTAACTTATGTAAAAAATCTGCGATTTTAATGCCCTCCCCTTTGTCCGGTGACGACGACTTCAACATTTTTTCAAGTCTGACGTCACTGATAATAGGTTAGGTTCGAATGAGGGTTAGGTTAGGTTAGTGAAATCAAAAAACCTAAGAGTATTTTGATATTCTGGCAGAAATGAAAATTTAGTTCTCGTTTCTTCAGGGATTTGGCATTCGTGTGGGTGGTGGCTTGGCTAATGCCTAGTAAAGTAAAAAAATATAAAAGTTTCATCAAAAGTTGAATTTTATGACTAGCCGAAAACACATATGTATTTGAAATTCATATTTTCATGCAACAACCTGCCTGCATTGCTTAGGCAAATAAAAGCACTGGGATTCGTGATCTCAGTTCGGAAGCCCTAACTTCAAATTTCCTAGATTAAATTATGCAAAACGAAGTGAGTTTGGTTAAAATCTCCATTTTTAATTAGTTTCACTTTTATAGCAGAATTCCCACCTGCTAATTAACATTACCAGGAGCATGCATATTCCCAGCAAGAAACGTCTTTCACGTTCATGTTTCTCCTCTTCTTTAATTTTTTTCTTTAAAGTTTTATTATGATAAATGCCGTGAGCAATAAAAACACGGAGTTAGTTGCCAGCCTTTCGTCATGCATACATAATAATGCATTACGAAGTTGAGTTTGGATTGGTTTCATCCCTTTGTAAAAAATGTGATTTAGCAAGTGCATTATTTAATCTACCTTTACCGTCAAAAGAAAATATAGCAAATTGCAGCTCTTCTTTTCTGTAGATATACTTTAAGTATCGCCAAAGGGAATACAATTAGTTTTTTAAGAAGGTGGAAGATCCCATGAAAATCGAATTTCATCGAATCCCCACTCATTCTCCTCGATAATATGTCATGAAGAAAGTCATCTTGATCTCATCAGTCTTCTCATCAGCAACAAATTTCCTTTTACTACTTCTGGCAAAATTTATTTTACATTTTCGTTGGAAACGAAATTCATATCTGAAGATTTTGCCAGGAATAAAAATCTGACATCGTGAAATCCTACAAGATCGAACAACAGGTTTGGTCTAAATCATGATATTATTTTTGCAAAGACTTTCTGCCCTGTCTTCTCGAGTTACTTTATGGCAACACCGGCAGCAGTTTGAAAAGTTGTAGTAGCACTTCTTTTAAAAAAATGAATTATACTTCGCGAGCATCTGCATTCTGGAGTAAGGTGAAGTAGTGTGGTGGTGCGACCATAGTGATATGATGCGCAATAAGAATTTTCCACTCTCGTTTTGGAGGACATGTCAGCAAAAAAATGAATTATTGGTATGATCAAAATCGTTCATTTTTTTTATCCCTCCAAGTGCAACATATATCATCCAGGTAGAGCTCACTAATTAGCACCATTTTTGCCCGTGGCGTTTCATCTCCACCTCAAGAGCAACCACAACTTCGTTAGAACTTCTTGTTTTGTTTTTTTTCATTCTGCTCTCTTTCTTCATTTTTTTGTCAGAAGGACAAAAGTGAAGTTGTATCAGAACAGAGTTGAATACCAGAGTAGTTGTATCATCTCATCTTATCTAGTTTTTTTTCAGAGGAGAAGATGAGATAATTAAATTAGGGCCTTTGGGTTGGGATACAAGTTGAATGAATATGGGAGCATTGACTAACTTCATGGTTCGGTGATATTTTTGACAGGTTGAAATTTAAAAATCAAAAAAAAACATTTATCTCTACCCCTTCATTCCTTTTGCATAATTTTTGCAGGTGATAAAAAATAAAATGAGAGGAATGATTATATAATATTTTTATATCTCATTTTATTCCTTCTCTCCCAGATCTTCTGATTTTCAGGGAAAGGGTGTTTGCGTAGGGAAACGTGATAAGATTTTAGATGCAGATGATGCTAAAAGCAATTACACAGCAAAAATATAATTCCAAATAATTAAGAAAATTTGGATGCTGTTATGTATTCCTAATCCTAACGAGCCGAGCAGATTTACACTTTACACAAAAAACTGACTGGAATTGGCCTACGGCAGAGTAAAATATCCATAGATCTGTCATTCAAAAATTATGTTTCCTCCCTTAATAGTCATTATCTATTTTTGTATGATACGGTTTTAATTCGGTGCTACAAGTAGGCACTTCTCATTTTGAATGTTACAAGTTTACTTAAGAATGGGAAAAACATTGTTATTTTGCCCATGATAATAATTATAGCATGTCAAGAAATGAGTTAAAAGTTTCGCTGCCACTTACACTCGCAAACGAACGTATAACGCAAAGCAAACGTAACCAGTATCGAGAAAATTCGCATTGCTTACATCACCTTCATTGTTTTTGCAATAGGTACTTGGACGATAACAACATACAAACTGTGGAGAAACGCTGGCTCTACGGACTCCGTTCCCTGGACTCGTTGAATTTGAGTAGGAACGAGATATCCAGGATTGAAGATGACTCGTGGGAGTACATGGAGGAGCTACAAATTTTGTAAGTTGATATGCATACTTTTTGCAATTGAAATTAAATCATCCAAAGAATAATCTTTTCGGATATAGTTTTTGCTTATATTGTAAATAAACTTTTTTTGCTTTTCATTTGCTTAATGCTTTCCTAATTTTTTGCTTCAGTTCTTTCATTGCTTGATCCCTGCTCCATTTTAGTGTGCTAAAACACAAGATTATCATGTCTTCAGGTTGAACCACCAATTTCCAATTACTTTATGCGTACACCCGCTCTCCAATTTCCTTTCTAATTCATATCCTTAAATTTAATATTACTTTTTGGTATGAAAACGAGAATCGAAATTGGGGTCCATTTTTCCCCTCTACCTTATTTTATATCATTTCATGCCATTCCCATTACCTCAAAATTACCTTAGAAATAGGAACTCTGTAACGAAAACAAGGGAATTAGAGAGAGCGAAACCTGTAATTTCCAACACGTACCATGCATTACGTGAAAAAAATTTTTGTTTGGTTTCCCTCTATCTCGCTCCCTGTATATTACATTATGTACCTTCTTTTTCTTTTTACTCATGAAATGAAGGCAGCGCAAACGATTTAGGCATAAGTTGAGGTTGAGGAGATTGTTGCCTATCGTGTGACTTCACCTGATCATTATTATCCCTGTTTCGTTGTGTGTGTTTTATCACCTCTTTATCAAATACTAATTCAAAAATTGTAAATTGTAACTTTTACTCACTCATCGTAATTCGTTTTTTTTCGAGGCATATATGTATTATTGTACCACTAGCACTACTGTGCAGTGTGCAATCATAATCTCTTGCTGCTTTCCTATGAATAACGATCCTGTTATATATGAGATATTATGATGATCTTCTGATGATGAACACGAATGATGATGATTATGATTATAATCGAGCTTAATGGCGCTAGTGCATTTAATACAGCACAACTCCACTTTATTATTACCCATCACCATCATCAAGCAACCTTCTGTACTTGCACGATTACGCTGGGCTAGCGTATTATTGTTTTTTTATGAAGTCGTGTTGTTGTGTCCGTCCACACACTTCGGATCACACCACTGCAGCGTGTCTGACATTGTGCCGGACCAACGCTGTGGCATGCATGGTCATCGTCATCGTCATCATTGTATTGTATTAGACTTGGACAAACCTCTTTGTTTCCTTAATGTACTCCATAATCATCCTATTATGGCAATGAGACGGAAAGTAAATACTAGACATGAAAATTAAAAGTTATAGTTCCCGATCAAATTAATTTTGTACTTGATGCCAAATGTTCGCATGAAATTGCTCATCATTAAAGCTAGATTGAATAATGGTGGTGATGAGAGCATCAATAAAGATAAATAGGTCAGAGGCCAATTCGCCAGTCATCAGCATCAGCCATTGCACTGACTGAACGCGGGCCCAATTGAAGATTTAACCAGAACCATTGATTAATCCATAGATCCTCTGTGCCTAATTTTCTAACTCCGCCTATCTCAACATACCTTAAAGAATGGTCTGGTTAAAACACAATTATTTCAAATAACTCCCACCGATTTATCTTGATCATTGTTATAAAGCTCATTCTAATCTTAACGACGAATCCATTACCATTATTACCAAAACTAATTCGATTTTACTGACTGGTTTTACGCAGGTGCTACCACAGTCCAGTCCACACGAGGTATTAATACCGCAAGAAATAATCATCATCATCTTATTATTATTTTCTTTGACGCAAATTCCTTAATGTCAGGCTTAGAGCATGAAATTAGGGACTCATTATGTTTTCTAGTGATAATGACTTCATTTCTCCGTTCAATCAAACAACCTACTTACTGAAATGCCTTCCTATTACGAATTCATGTTTATTCCAATCGACTGCATTGACACAAAGATAAGATGTGGGGAACATGACTTGAGCTTGTAGTAAATTATGCGGCAAGATAGGGATTTTAATTTTCTAGAAGAACATGTTGCCGTGCACGCACTCTCTACAAGATAAGGAAGGACCAAAAAGAGAAGACTTGTCGTGTCCTTGATGAGGACAGAGATTCTTGCTGCTGACGATGATGATAATATGATGATGAGGAGGAGTACGACTTGAATTAAAGGAAATGAAGATTTCCTTCCTAAAACTTAAAAAACGTAAAGACCACATGTTTTACCCGCAACGCAACCAGAAAACAAGTTGCTCTCATGCATCGCGACAACGACAACTCTATACAATGAAAATCTCTTTTTTTAAAGTAATTAAAACTCACACATAGATTTGTTCCAAAAAAGCTAAGAAGCTGATTGCCCGCTTGCATTACATGCTTTGTTCATGCTCTCTCTATTTAACAAGAAAATGTACATATTACATAAACGTACTATAGAGATACGCAGTGATGATGATGGTAGTAGTTCCTAGTCCTGCTCATCCTCCTCATTATATTATGGAAAAAAATCTTGAAGCGTAAAATATTTTATTGGGGCTGCTCCGGTGGAAGGTAAAAATCCGTCAGGGAGAAGAGTATTATTTTTTATTTACAGCTCTCTCCTGGGCTCGGTTCAGATTACGCATGGAACTTCTCGAAAATGATCTGGCTGGGCTTTGCTGCCTTCTCTCTTTTGAAGAGTGGTACAGCCTCAAGCAAAGCAAACGAAAGTAATGAAGGAAAGCATTTTCTTGTGGTGATGTTTCGGGTTCTCCGACTTACCTTTTGCTGAATGCTGATGCCTTCCTTCTGTCATGTGGAAATGAAACGGTGCACGAAGCAAAGCAACAAACAAGAAACAATGTATTGGATTACTTGTGCCTGTGTGCGATGATGGTGGTTTTTTTTTCTTTAAAAAAATATGGTAGCATTTTCAGACCTTCCCGTCAGTTCACTCATCTCTTTGAAGCAACAGGGCTAGTAACTTGCGTTCTGGTTGGACATCTTTCTAAGATTGTTCCCGATGTCTGTTTGTCCAGAATGTTTTATTTCATTTTGTTAAATTTGAACTCGTCATTAGTTAACATGCAATTGTTGTAAGATGTAATTTAACGGGGTTTTGTTCATATAATTTTTCGGGCAAAAAATCAACTAAAGGCAGTCATAGAAAATTATTTAACACGTTATAGTACAGCTAGTCAACTTGTGATAAATATGTATCTAAAGTTAGTTAAAGAAAAATTGATTTCAAATTCATTGCCAAATTTAATGATGGAAATTAAAAGTCAGAAATATTAGTGACAATATCTTGCTGTCTGCTTAGCACGTATCCGAAAAAAGCATCCTGTTGCTTTAGTGGAACGAAAGTTTAAAGGTTTGTTGCAGCTACTATGCGTCCTTCTACATATTCGTTTATCCTTATGCTGATTTTTTCTCTCTTTTAACTTAGGTATTCAGAATATTAAATCAGCTTGTCGCTTCTAATCATCTCTTTTTAAGGTAGTCGTGGTACACATGTTCTTTTCATTATTGTAATTTTTATTGCCTTGGGCCCGCAACGAAATATTAAGAAAATGTAAAGCATTTTTAACAAACATGATTCGTTTATATAAAAGCTTACATATTTAGTTTTGAGCTGCTCATAAGGAGACGAAGAAAGTTTATAATAAGTTATATAAGCATAGGATCTTTTTTATGCTGGTCCGATCATGATGATGAAAAAGATCTGATACCATTTGAATATTAATATTAGAGCCGGATAGGAAAAAAACTTCATTTCAACGATCTTTACACCCGACGACGATCAAAACTGAAAAAGGAAACATGATCTTGGATGTGCATACTTCACACGCTCATGCTCCTCAAAAGAAATGTTTTTTTCTTCAGCGAGACACGAACAACAACCATCGAAGTTGGGATATACTTACTTACCTTGTGATCCTCTGAATGAAATATATGAAAATGAAATCTAA
This sequence comes from Seira ritae, assembly GCA_027744415.1. Taxonomy (NCBI): domain Eukaryota; kingdom Metazoa; phylum Arthropoda; class Collembola; order Entomobryomorpha; family Entomobryidae; genus Seira; species Seira ritae. The sequence continues at coordinate 6,398 of JAHZNI010003927.1, read as the reverse complement.
CGACTAATTTATCAATACTTATATTTTTAAAAAATGTTTTTGCTATCATCCATCATTTTTCTTAGTGCATAATATCATGACGTCGCTGCAGGTCATACTCTTCTTAATTGTAGAATTCCAAATGGTGTTGCTTCAACAAAATCTAAACTGCATCGTAATGTAATATACAGACGGAATAAAAAATGTCCACTTTTGCGTTTCTCTCCTTTTCTCGTGCTACCTGAAAAGAAGAAGAGCTGATCAGGCTTGATTTCCATTCCTACTCTCGGACTCATAAATTTACTTTGCTTTTTCTGGTGGGTGTGAAGTATTGCCTCTGGCATGGGATTTTATATTTGAAACGGATAGAAAATATGAGATCATTCGGACTCCCTACAAAGTTCCACTCCTTTTCATTTTTACATTCTATAATTATTTTATTACTGAACCACAGACAGACTGTAGCTGGGAAGATTGTTGAGCTTCGGTGTAAAGTAAAGGGGTCATGCTTTTTGTAAAATGTAATTTGTTTATCACTCTCTTTCTATCATGATTTCCATAGAAACCATAGATAAAGTTTTTCCAATGCAGAATGGCAAACATATCGAATTCAAGTCATGCCTTATGAACGGGATGCATTTAAATTTGAACGTGTGATTAAATTAAATTGAAGAAGACGAGAGAGAGAGAAAAAAAGAGTACAAGCACGATTGTTTTTTATGTTGCTTTGGGCATGGTCCATAAAAATAGCTAACGCCTCCAAATAACAATAAAAACTATAAGCATTCCGTAAGCTCTGACTTGTGCACTGTGCATGTATGTATATACCACAATACATATATAAAAAATAAAACATAGTCATAATGATAATAATCTAGATGGCCATAAAAGTGAGAATAAGAATGAGTGAGCGCGTCAAAAAATTGAGTATTTAAAGCCACTATTTCGTATTCATAATTCAAGTCGGGAATTTACGAAAAAGTTTGTAGCTTTAAAACTTTAAACCTTTAAATTAAACTCTGCTTTAAAATATTTGGCCATGTTTAAAGAAAGAAACTCGACTAATTTCCGTTTTAAGGGTTTTGAAAAAAAGATATTAAACATAACCATAAAAATGATGGGATCGGATATTCTCTGTTAAAAGGAGAGAGGACCGTTTTGTGTAATAGGCTCAACTTTACAAATGGGCTTGAGTTCCAAGGGTTTCAAAGTGCGAGAGCAAATGAATTATGGCCATAAATATGTTAAAAGAGATTACCTCATTTCGTTAAATCTTGTAGTTATTTTGAGGGTAAAATTAGGGATTTCACTTCGAAGTTTGGGAAAGGCAGTAAAAGGAGTATCACATACTATCATGGGAAGTTGGGATATATGCTTAACATGCATATTTTACAAAATACTTTTCTTACACATGGAATTATAATAGACATGAGTAGAAATGCATATAAGCTTTCAGCTATTCAACAATAAAACTGAGAAACAAAATGGAAGCTGGATGCGATTCATTTTATCCCGATGACACTGGAATGTATTGTGGAGTTTTCTATTGTTCATTTTTCCTCAGATATTGATTTTGACTGATCTAAGCAAATGGCCAGAGGACATGCACTGAACTGCTTACAACTTTCCTTGTCTTAATCCACACCTTAAAACTCATTTCTCAATTTATTTCTTTATTGGAATGCAACAATGCGAGGAGAGAGAGGAAATGAGTCGTGAAATAATCTCACCAAGAGATCTCAGTCATGCAAGAGGAGAAGCAAATGAAATGATGGGAGCATGAGGAAGTAATAAAATACGAGAGTTTCCACTGATTAAATGTCTAATGAATAAGAAGGAATGGCAAGAGGATTTGATTAGAGCAAAGGAATCTTCGGACACTCATTCTTATCTCAGAACGGGGATCAGAATATCAGAACAAGTGGATTGGAGTAGTCATCATCCTCATCTTGATCATCATTCAGTTTTTGGCTCTACATTTCACTCCCTATTCTGGAAAAAAATATATACTTTGTCGATCCTCCGATCCGTGGTCACAAACATGTGCATATGCTTTATGCGATAAATAGATTTATTGCTATAATGCATACGCCTTCCAGTATACTTAATAGGTATCTTGGTGTACGTATATCTATCTGTAATAGTTTTTCTTTGATGTTATTCCATGATAAGAACATGCATGGCGCAATCGTAGTAGTTGTAATGCAGCAGGCATGAGCGAAATATTTTAATTGGGGTAAACATTTATTAAAGCTTCGTTAATGACCCGCAATTTGTTTGGACTACTTCGAACCTGGAGCTTAGCAGTACTAGTGTACTTCCACCCGTTTCCTAATTCTTTGGACAAGATAATTCCTTGAGATAAGCAAAACCCCTGCGTTTATGTGTTGTCGTAAAAATCACACGGAGAACCGAGCGAACCTCTCTTCCATAGTACATATTATGCATATTATGAAGTATGAAGTTGAAGAGATTATTATTATATTACAAATACAGTGCGGAGCGTTGGTCAACCGGCCAGCATAAAAAATTGTAGAACACACGCGTAAACCGGGGAAAATTACAGGCGCGTTGCATTTCCTCTTCATGTCTAGATATAACCGGTTCACCAAAATAAAATAACCTGGGCCTTTATTAACCATATATTTGTAATCATAAAAATCTTTCCTTTCTCTCATCTCCAGTCGATTTTCATCAACAACAAAAGTTATTTTGTTTGGGGCCTTTGTTAAACTCCTCGTACCTCGTACGCCTATTGGAAAAGAAGTGTGTTTAGAGGAGAGTGTTAATTAGAACAGACGGTGAGTAAAGCATAAGCATTTTGGTTTTTACGAGTTCAGACATTCAAAAATCATCCATTTGTTCGCTGGTCAGAAATATGATTATGAAAGAAGGAGAGCTGAGGAAAGGAAACTCGACAGAATTCGTTCGTTCGAGTGAATGGACATAAATACTGGATACCTACATCCATTCAACTTGAGTTATAGCTTTTTTTGGGTGGAAGCTCAAAGTAACTGGAACAGGTCTTGAGAAAAAGAATAAACCTTTTTTTCCGTGCTCATACTATAATTCAGCTTTCATATTTTACAAAAACCTGTCCAAGTATAGATTGTGTTTTCTATCCATGGTTTCCCATCTACCCAAAGATGCGTGTGTAAGATTAAAGCAGTGGGATAAGCAGATTACCCATTGTTTGAGGATATTGGATATGATGAGAAATTTGTGAAACTGGAAAATATTCCTAGGAAAGCCAGTGGCATTGACTTTATATTAGGATGGGAAAATCATGAAAAGATTCTGTACAAACGGATTTTCCAATATGTTGGTGGTGGTGTGATGCAGGAGAATATTGTATTATTGTATTGTATCGTGGGGAGCCCATCAGATAGAGATCAATACGTGGTATATGGATTAAGCACCCACCTCGATTGTTCCGTGAATAAAAAATGAAAATATTCCGCCAAAAAACCTACGATTGTACCTTGCAGCATTCCATTTCCCACTTCCTTCCCTAATTGAATCTCGCGACTCCAGACCATTCTTCGACGAATTTTTTTCCATTTGATATTGAATTGATTTCTGTCTTACATGTCAGCAAAGAAAGAAAAAAAAGCTCGAGTGATCTTGTACTGTATTTTTTGCTCCTTGCACTTACTTATTCAGCTTTTAGATACCTAAGTCAAGTGTAAAATGAGATTTTCAAGCGGATGTGATGCAATGATGATGATGCTTTCAAGCTAGACGTGCGAAAGAAAATGGAATGCTAAATTTTTTGTCGAAAACTGCCCATGTGAATGCAAAGGTACTATTTATTTCAGGCTGTGTCTCACGAGTAAAGACTAAGAAGCTCTTTTAGGGAAACGATAGCTCTCATGAAAAGAGTAAATACTTCCTTCCTTTTACCTTTTATTCGGAACGCTTCCATTTCCCTTTAAAATATCCCCTTTAGGCATATACAAGTGAAAGTTGTTGTCTTCTGTTCCCCCAAATCTCTACTATAGTATGATGTTGTTGCTGCTTCTCACTTTGTTCTTTTAGTTACCTAGTATAAAAGGGGCTTTCAAGAGAAAGTCAAAAAGAATTGAAAGGGGAAAGTTTCAAGACGTGCGCCATGTCAAATAATGATGATCATGATCATTGTTTGCCGTCGGTAGGAAGCTCAGGAGGAAAGTATGTACCTCAAAGAATTTAAGGAAAAGTTTTCTCGGGTTACGTTTTCATATTATTACTTTTCTCAGTACAAATTTTATGAAGACACGAAAACTTTATTCGGTTCAATTAAAAATGTGAAGGAATGCAAACTGCAAACTTTCCGTTTTTCACGTCTTCATGAAATCCTGTGAATACGTCAAGGAGGGATTTCCTCCTCCTTTTCAAGTGAACAATTAATGAGAAAATTCGGCCAAGGTATGGAAGCCCAATTTCCCTCTCGTATATATTTTACTACAGTTGCTGGATTCACTTTAAGTTTTGATAGGAAAAAGCATGCATAACAAAAGTAAGAAGATAAGGGAAAAGATCTTCCGCTTGGTTTGCTTCAGTGGACTATTCTGTGGTAGTTGCAAGATGTTCCATGTCCCACTCCCAAAAAAATGGTAATACGTTTTCTAAGTATATCGCTAGATTTTCTAGAAAGTAAGGCAGACCCATAAAAATGAAACTAGTCCAAAAAATTGATTTGTAGGAATTTGGAAGAGAGATAATAATATGTATTGATACTGAAAGTGTGAGAATATCTCACTCACTTTGTGAGAGTGTGACATAAACCAGAAGCAAAAGTAGAGGCAGCAATGGGCTTTCACCACTTCAGTTTTCTATTTCATTTTTGTCGTAACTGTGCTACACATTTTCGCCCCCGAGTTAACTTTTCCTTTCAGCAGAAGGAGTAGGCGGGAAAAAATGAGGATGAGAGAAATGCGTTTTCCCAGGACTAAAATCAATCTAATCGGTAGTTCGCACAAAGTGGAATGGAATGGAAGTGGAAGTGTGTGATGTTATAACCTTTCCAAAGAGGAAAAAAAGTATGTCAGTATGGAAGGAAAAAGCAATGGAATGCATAAATGGAGGTAAATGTAGTGGAAATGGTGGAATGGGAAAGGAAGCAAAGTCTCCATAACCCGTTTTTTATGCTTTCTCCTACAATGCCCTTTAAAACTACTTGAATGGCGATTAGCATGGTGGGGCATTCCATCATCATCAACATCAGATATCATCAGCAGGAGATATATTGGCTGAGAAACTTTGTTAATCGACTGGTAAAAGAAAGTATGTTCAAATGTTCATGCTTGTATTTTACGAGCTAGATGATTCATGAGGCAGAATGAAGTTATTAAATTGAGCAAGATCTATATAAAAGCTATTTGTTCTTAAGCTATGCAAAGGGGTTGTAAGATTTGCTTTTACTTAACTTCCAATTCCGAGATAAATTCTCCGAATTTTTAAGGGAAGGCGTGAATTTGAAATATCTTTTAGAGCGTTGAATCTTTTACAAGAATTGAATTTTTTAGAAGCGAGTGAACGTAAAATGTTCAAAAAGTAGTTTTCTGGATCTCGACTTATGGAATGCAAAACGCTTTTTTGGAGTGCCGCTTAATGCAAAAGCTTTTCGCATACCTAATCTAAGTACATACCTTACTTTATATTGCTTTCATCTCTTTCTCTTATGCAAAAGTAAGATCTATTTACTGCATGGGAAAATGAAATGCTTGTTGAAGATCTTACAGCAAAGTCAAGGATTTCGCTGATCATGTAATTTTTGATGATTTTGGCACAGAGATTTAAGTTACAACCAAATCCAGGAGTTGTCAAAGAGAAGCATGATGGGGTTGGGGAGATTAAAGTCTCTCATCCTAAGCTTTAACAAGTTGGTTTCTATCGAAGAAGAGACTTTTCTTCCACTCGAGAAGCTCGAGTATTTGTAAGTACAACGACTTCAGTATTTAATTTAAATTCGGATTTTGGGGTTGTCATCTCAGGTGAATGGATGTTTGATCAATGCTGTTTTGAATTAAATAGGGACCTGAGCAACAACGAGCTCTCGTGGGTTCTTGAGGATATGATTGCCCCATTCAAAGGTCTTGGTAGTCTGCACACACTAAACCTGGCTTCGAACCGCTTCCAAAGCCTACATCCGAAAACGTTGACTGGTCTAGTGTCACTAAAAACTTTGAACTTGAGCGCTAATCCGATTACCTGGATTTCTCAAAAGCCATTACAAGAAGTTCCTTCGGTGAATCTTCTTCTCTGGGACGTTCACTCGTTGGCTTGCGATTGCGAAACGCTATGGCTTCAGTCACATATCGCTGCTGTAGCTTCACTCTCCGTAAATGGAATATCGAAGCCAAATAAACACCGGAATAGGAATAGGAGACCGAACACAAAGAACGGACCTTTCTGCGCGTTTCCTCCTACACATCAAG
>JAHZNI010003926.1:0-14073 GCA_027744415.1 Seira ritae | reverse complement strand
ATGGAGTTATCGTAATCATAATCCCAACGCGCAATTTAAAACTTGACCTTCAATCAAAGGTAAGTATTAATAAATACTGTGACAGGAGTAAAACGAAGGTGGGTTTGCTAAACAAGTATAATTTTTCAGATCCATATCTTTCATGCGAAATTTCTGTTTCAGGTATTATGTGACTCAAGTTTGTTTAGAAATAGTTTACCTAAGCATGTTTCGGATAGCTGATTTTTAATTAGGTGCATCCAAAAGAATTCATAATGGGATTTCAATGTCATGATAATGACAGTAAATGCCAAGGAAATAAATGCCAAGTATATTAAATAAATAATAAACTAATTCCTAGCGTGTCCTCTAAAGATCCCATATATTATGCAATACCCCTCCCAAAGGAGTTTTCGAAAAAGGCATTATCCAAAAAATACTTTGCCACTCTTCGCAGCCATTTTCTTCATCATCATAATTAATTTGATAAGTACCTACGTTTGGAAAAGACGTTAGAAAGGCCAAAGAATACTAACAACCTAGTGAACTTGAATTTTATCAATATTTTCCATTATGAAACTAACCTCATCCAGGCCAAAAGCTACATAGGTATTCGTACTCGTGACTCGTGCGTCTTTGTGCATACCTACTTCCGATGCCTCGGAAATTCGTGGATTCTGAAGAAAGATGAGAGTAAAAGCATTACCTAAATTAGGTAAAAAAAATCAATTTATGCAGGATTCCTTGTCTATCTATCGATATTCCCATCGCAGGCAGGTGGTTCAGGTTCAGGTTGCTAATTCAAAGATGGGATATGCACGTCATGCAAATTTTGAACAATGATATAAATACCATACTAACAGCATTACACATGGAACTGATGGAACTCGCTGCGACGGCGGTCTGCTTTGGCAAGTGAGTATGTCACACAAAAATAATAGCATTTTTTCCTTGAACAGCGTGCTCGTCCATTATCTTCAAAAACTCAATTTGTCATTCCATACCCCTTCTTCATTCCGAAGAAGCAACCAACCCGAGAGCAAACCTATTTACTTAAGAGCATCGAGAAACAGCTTTGTTACATGATCTAATAATAAAAAATGGTGGTAGCAAAACGGCAGCATAATATTTTCTCGGCATTTTTTACGGCTCGTACTTACAGTGAATGCTTATTTTTAATTCCAATTTATGCAGAGAAAATTGGTTCTAATGCGAAAAGTATGTGAAATAGATGAGGAACAATATTGTATTTCTAGATCTAGGTCTCGGTCGGTTGCTATAAAATTTCCCTCCAGAAATTGAACCATGATTCCAATTTTCGGTACTGACGACGACAACTAAACCCAATACATATATGTACTACTCGTCTTGCATAACATTTTTCGAAGACATGTAAGGAGAATTCAACATGGTCCAGATAGAATTACCTAATTTAAACTGAAAGCAGACACTATCATTTCCAATACATTGCACCGCGCCGCAGTTTCAATGTCAGTTTTAACCTATTACGCGGGAGTCGCCTTTTTAATATACATATGCTGTGTGTAATTAGGAAACCAAAGTATGTCATCTGCCATTTCCTAAGAATGCATCACGTCATTCTTTTGTTCCAAGAATGCACAACCCGAAGTTCCAAAACCAACGTTTAGCAATTGAATTAACGTTCAATACCTACGTGCATAATTACATTTTAATCAATAAACCTTTTTGACATCATCCGAGCATCAAATATTTTGTCTTTGATTCAAGTATGTATTCCGTAAACAAAATATTAGCGAAAAATTTGGTGATTTTTTTTGTCTTCTAAAGCTTATTTTTCTTCATAAAAGTTTTGACATTTGTCCTTTCCATTGTTTCGGAAGCGACAACAAATTCTGTAGAGATCTACGGATCCCGCTTTCTCCTTTTGTCCGCTGGGAAGGAGCTCAGCTCGAGAATGAGGAAATCTTTTATTAATGGATAGCGCAAAACTTGGTATTTTTTTCTACTCCGTCTGGGATTTTCCCCATTCTCTGCATTCCTTCAGAAAGCCCTTTCTATGCCCGCTTAATGACCTACATTCTTCTTCTCTTCAATTCTTTCAGTTTCAATAAAGACAGAATGGATATGATTACCTGCGCGGAATGTAACCTATCATCGAAATTTAATACGAAATTAAGCTGTACAAATACAAATGCACAATATAAGCTTAGAGTACAAAGAGGTTTTGCGACCGGAGTTAAACTTACCTGTGGCACTTTCAAGCGTACCGTTAGTCCAACAGAAGTTTCCCGTAAATTATCGCATTACCCCGACGGTCATCTATCTCTAAAAGATATATTTTACAGCGTAAAATATTATTAAATGTACATTAATGAAAACGAAAATATCGTTTCCTCTGTAATTTGGACAATTTATGTACATGCACCAAAAAGTTCTTACAATACTTCAATTGAGTCTACTGATTACCTAGGTAATTATTTTCATTATTAAAAGCCGAATTAGCTCCTTAATTACCATTTGAAATTACTAGATCATTTGAAAAGTAGAATCCCCTTTTACATAATACTTTAATAATTCAGGTATTCGGGAGACATACAATCAGGTAAATAATGAAGTTGAAGTACTTAAGGTAAAAGTTTGATGACGGTATATCCATGGTTATTTATATGTGTTTTGAAAACTCAACAACTCCTCAGCTCTTGGAAACTTTAAGGAAAATGCCAATTCAACAGGCATTTAAATCACAGTCCGGAAGTTATACACAATTTGCATGATTATCAAGTTCAGCATCAGGTTTCAATTTGAAAATGGTACGTCTCAAAAAGTGCTTAGGTAATTGTATATCAAATCGTGGAATGAATATACTTGTAATGTTTTTTAGGAAATATTTTCGTAAACTGAATCGTACTTTAAAATTAGCTTTTGGCCACGAGTTTTGTTTTAGGTAATATTAGTGTTACAACGTTAGTCAAATATGTACAACTACCTAATGAGATGAAGTTTTATGGACATAGTTTTTTTTTAATAATAATTACGTTTATTTACCAACCATGTATGTATGTAGTAATTTGTTGAAGTAGAGTGTTTGTTTTTAGTAAAAATCCCGTACAAATTGTACTTTTCATCATAATCTTAGGAATGTAAGTAGGTTTAAGGTACGTACGATTTAAATGGATGTTTGCAGAAGCATAGGGTGATGAATGGGAGTGGATATCTTGTGAGTTTCGTGCACAGTATTATTTTGATGATTCGCTACGGAATTATTTTGATTTTTCCTATGGCCATGAGCAGAATGATAATGATGAGGATGCACGTGAACCACAGAGCACACATCCCTTTTGCAGTGATTATGATTATGTAGTGTTGTTGGCTTAATTGGAGAATTGTTTGGAGAGAGTTGACGCCCACTTCGACAGTGTTCCGGGGTGCATGTGTGATTGCTTCCAGTGTCGTTGTGCTTTGAACAAATGGACGAGAGAACAATCCCACTGTCATTTGTCCGATGAGAGGCATCGCTGAAATTGGAATCTTGCCGACTGTAGCACTTTGTTGCGGGTGTACCTTGCATACTGTTCCCTTCCGTGCAGGTGTGATCAGGGCTGCTGGACTCCTCCTCATTATCACCCTCCGGAACTCTGGATATGGTATTGTTGCACACACTTGACCCAACAACTCTTCCATTGGCCAGGGCCTGGGAAGGGGCCATGGATAAGTTGAGAATGCCAAGAGGTCCCATTTCTGTCATCGAAGTACCATCCTCAGAGCAAATCATCAGGACAGAGTCATTCGAGATTATGCTACAGACAGAGTCTTGTCTCACAAACTTAGCTCGCTTCACAATGGCCGGCGTGATTTCGGTGGAGCTAGGCATTGAACTGTGATGACTTGGGACTGGAACACCAGCACCACTAACGCCACTTGCTTGTGGCCTATAGGACGCATACGATTTTTGGCGAGTCAGATTCGGAGGGAATTTCACTCTTGGTTGAGTTTGCTCAGGCAAAGTCAATGATCTCATGAATGGAGGCTTGGAAGGACGACCATTTGCAAATGATATATGGGCAGATTCATTAGCTCTTCCAGCAAAGTTTGGAATGGGCGAATCAGTGGGAGCGCCATTCATGCTGTTGCAATTAGTCATTGTGGAGTTTATCGAGCTTTGTGGTGTTAAGGATTTCATTGAAGATCGTTTAGGGCTCTTCCCAATGCATGGTGCGTATCTCGGCTGATCATTGGAGTCTGAGGAGGGCAACCCATCGTTATCATATAGATTAGTGGAGTCATTCATGACAGGGTTAGCTTCGCCGCTCCCATTATCCGAGTGCTTCCTTTCCTTCTCCCTGTACACATGATCATCCTTAGCAAACCATTTAAACCCAAATAGTCCATAAAGCAGTCGAGTCATCTCCTCGCATGCTATCTTGTTGCGGAAAACATAAATGAATGGGTTGAGAACGGAGGACAAGAGCATTCCAAAAACTCCGAGAAATTTTGCTGGATTATGTTCCATGCTGATGATGTTGCTGCCGCTTCCTCCTTCTCCCTCACTGCCCCTTCCTGCCTCTGATGATGAGTTCATTTCCATCAAAGTGGCATTGTCGTAAATGAGAGTGTGATCGAGAGGCTGGTGCGACTCACTGATTTCGTTAATAAGCAACAGTGCAAAATGAGGAGTCCAACACACGAAAAAGGACGCCAAGACGAAAAATGCCGTTTTGATAGCTCGGCCCTCCTCCCGGAACAAGAGAGAGGAGGAACTGCCGTTCGAGCTCCGTCTCCTCGTTTTCTTCACGACAATGGGGACAACGATCGAGTTGCTTCTGTCACTGTGACCATTCCCAACGGGTTGCACACTTCCTGCCATGGGAGTCCTGGAAAATGGGTTCATGTAGTGAGTGAGGAAATCGATTCCTTGAGGAATTACACTTGTTGAGCCATCCATTACTGTGAGGAGCTCCCCAGAAACCTGTTTCACGAAAAAATACAGTTTTCTCATTATTACCCACCACGCGTATTTAAATGCGTATTGTATGTGCAAGAAACATGTGCCTAAATTTATTTCCTGCATGGACCACAACATTATTTTTAGGTTAGCGTTAGCAGTTGTCGAATTTTTTCGCAGTTTTGAATAATGTCATAATGATTGCTTAAGCTCAAAGCTTACCCCACTTATACTGTGTTTCCGTGTCCTCTCGCTGTTCCTATGGGCTGCGTGGTACATTCGAAGGTACAGCCAACAGAGACCAACGAAAGGGAAGACGTAGCCGATTGCTGTTTGCAGGGTGATGAAAAGAATATGAAGGTTCCGTTGAAGTTCTGTTCGATGTTGAATGGTGCACAAAAGAGCGTATGGCAGTGCGAGGGCGATTCCACTGAGCCAAGCTAGTACGATCATGATTTGACTTCGACTTCTGGTAATCGTCATGGAGTAATGAAGTGGACTCGTCACTGCATAAAATCTGTCCGCAGCAATGAGGAAAGTAGAAAACACGGCGCTAAATATCACCGAACTCGAGATTGTTGATATCACATCGGAAATACATGGCAGTAGAAAATACTCATTGAGAATCGCTTCAAAGAGTATCAAGGGAGCAATGATGCTTGAGATCAAGATGTTGGCCGTTACCAAACTCAAAACGAATCTGAAATTCAAAAGAGATGCATCAAACAGGGAACATTACCATCAACATATATTTATTTATTTCTGTAGGGTTCCCTCGTGTACCGAGCAAGCATGCACAAACGCATGGATCGTTAAATCGCACTCCGCAAAATTATCGCTCACCATCACATTTTGGCCATTGGAATTTAATATTCCCTGTATCATTCTAATGGAAAGGCTTTCAGTTCAAAGGAGTTGCAATGAAAGTAATGAAATGAGACCACGAATCAGTTTCACGACGCCCCTGCTGTTTTTAATCCTTTTATTTCAACTTCCAAGTTGTTTGCCTCCTTTCAATCTAATGCCTTCTTCAACTTTTACTCCCTTTTCTCCTGCAACTGCCTGTAATCATATCTTTTACTCCGTTTTCTCACACGTGACTCGTGACTCTTCTTGCAAAACCAACTAAAAAGGGAAAAGATTAAAGGGATTTTAGCAGAAAAACTGAAGACGTTTGAGTCGTTTCCAGGGAGTAAAGATGAAAATTAAACCACGTAGAGTAATAAATGGGATAACGCGAAAGGATCAGATTTTAAAGAAATAGGATGTTGTCACACATACCTATGTACTTACAAGGTATTAAAAAATTAGAGGATTTTTAACGGTTTTCAACAGTAAAATAGACGTATGAATTCAAATTTAACCAATCCAATCGATAATCATTTGAAACAAGCATAATTTAAAAAATGTTGCATCCAAAAGTTATCGCTCGCAAAAACGGACGGACGAACTAACCGTACCGAACAAAAACAAAAGTATCCGCACCAAACGTGATCTTAATAATGATAGTGACAATGGCATCCACTTTTATTAGATCTTACATGTAGGCAAGTGGAAACATGGTGAATTCATCATCACGCATTATGTACTTTAGTTTTCATGTTTAAATAGAAAGGGAATAAAATATTACTCACTCGAAGCAAGGCTTTTATTTTACTCTCGTTTTCTTTACTTTTAAATTTGAAGTGATCATTTTTTTCAGGATACCAAGCAAAGACAAAAATTCACCATTGAAACAACTACGTTAACTGTACTCACTACTCACTACTCACATGCATACTTTTCATCACATCAGATCAGCACCACATCTCAATTCAAAGATTTAAGATATGTAGAAGACTATTATGAGGGGTTTGCAAAAGGGGATCGGTTACCATAAAAAGGAGATATACTTATTCTCCCCCATTTCCAAAAAAAAATTCCATTCGTTTCAATACTCCTGTGTGGAGTTCCTTTTATCCTTGCATGGCATACATGCATGCATGCAGGCTTCAGAAGCTGGAAATGGAATAGGCGAGAATATTGTTATGCTGCTTTCGCTTTGTTCCTAATAAAGGAGACTTGAATATTTTATAAAGGTGAAAAGAAAGATTCAAAACTGGAAAAACAGTTGGCCTCTGTATGTTCCCTTTTCAAATGACGCAGGCAGGAAGGCTATTCTCTATTCAACCTCTTCGAATTAAGGATTTAAAATGGCCAAAAAGAAGATTACCATCTGACACTGGTGAACATTTTGAAGGTATTCATCGCGATATGAATCAATTCTAATATCACTTGCATAGCAGAAAAACTTCAGTCTGGTCTGTCTCAGAAAGAGGTGGATAAATTTAGCTAAAATCCTCACAAGTTTAATGCATCACAGTTTTTATGCCTTTCTCAAAATCTAAATTATTTCAGGGTATCTAAAAATAAAACTGAAGTGAATAAACCTCAAGGCAGCCAAAAAATTTCTAAATTAATTATTGTGAATTCGGGGACTACGCAGTTTATGTATGTCGGTCACAATGAATTTTAGATGCTGCATGAAATTGAAAGCCTTTGAAAATTCATTAAAAATGAATGAAATTTATTTATTAATTTTTAATGAAATGAATTTCAGTGCATATAGCGTGGAATACATCTACTATAACATATTTACACGACAGGCTTCTCCATGTTGCCCAACGACTCTTTCTTTGCCCCTTTCCCGTCATTGCTCTTCGCCGAGAATGACACTGCTTTGGTTTCACTTTCATTCACAGAAAGCTGAAACACATCCGGTCTGGAATAATGACCCGTAGCATCGAAATCAAACTTTCCTCTGATAATGTCATCCATATCTAATTCTGCTGTGAGGATTGCCTCCCCCTCGAAATTAGGACCAGCGAGAACTTGTCCAAGTGGGTTGACTATACAACTCCCACCAGCACAGACAACAAATTCGTCAGGTTTCTCGTCATAATTCGAGGGAAAGTTGGCCGGATAATCAGATTTGCGGATGAACTGATTGCAGCCGAGAACAAAGCATCTCCCTTCCATTGCAATGTGCCTCATTGAAGAAAGCCAGGATTCACGTGAATCGGCAGTAGGAGCAAGGTAGATCTGAACTCCTATACAAGTCACAAAGAAGATATATGATTCGTAGTCGCATTATCATTTTTATCACCGAAAAAGCTACATTATTTCCCGGTTCTCATCTTCACCAAGATAGAGCATGAAATGCTCAAGTTTTGTTTCGTGACACAAATATAGATAGAGAAAAGGAGGCAAAACGAAATAAAAAGTGGAACTGTGTCAATCCCACTTGAAAAAAAAAGAATTTAGATTTTGCTTATCAGCGAATGAAGGAGAACAGAAGGTCAGTTATGTAACTTTTTAATGTTTGTCAAGCCAATAAAAAGTGGGAAAGAATTGCAATACAAACATTGCAAATGTGAGCCACTTCGATCGCCTCCAGCATCCTATTACATTACATACTTTTCAATCTAAATTTTTTTGTCGAGTGGATGGCATAGGTTTTGGAAATTTTCCCTAGCTCATCTACAACCGGGCCTGGAACATCAACAGAACTTTCCCAATATGTTCGAAAAAGTTCTCGACCCTCAGCAGAGCGACTTCCTATAATAGTTCCGAACGTCGTTCCTCTTGGATAGCAAGATATAAAAGCCTCCGGAAAAAGCACTAATTGTGCACCACCGGCCGCTGCTTGTTTACATAGTTCCTTCAGTTTATCAAGGGTGCCTGCCACATCAAACATTTTTGGACTGGCTTGGACAACGGCCACTTTCACCGTTTTTGGGGCTTTGTTGCTACCCTTTGATAAATTAGAAGTTGTTGCTGCTGACATTTTTGCTCAAATTTTTTTAAATGTACAAAGTCAATTTTGCTGCTGCAAACGTAAATAAAATAAGTTGTTCTGGAAACTTCACACAACTTATATGTAAACTTTGTTCGACTTTTTCAAAGACTTGAGATATCCTTTTCTTTCTTTTCCTTCGATGCCCTTCTTTTCCAAGAATGTTCTATAATAGCTGTAATATCGAGAAAAACTCTAGGAATCGAAAGTAAGCAAACATGAATAGGTAACGTAAGAAGTAGTAGATATGTTTGATAATATACACTAAAAAAGTGATGAAGACTATCAGAAAGCTACAGAAAGTCATGTACTGTGTACGATCTGATAAATCAGTGAACTCTTCTGGGACCCATTGCCAAGCCAAGCCAACACACCATATTCCATGATGTCCTTGAAATGATACTATGAACTAAAGTCAGAATAAGCTTTGATGATAACAGAGTCGTGATGAAATTAAAAGGATTCATACTACATTGCATTGCATTACATTTATTTGTTCGAGCTTTACTTGTGTTCTCTATATCATTCAATATTCAGTTCAACGATGCGAGCTTGTGTTTTTTACTTTTCAACAGCTCTCCTTTCATTATTATTATTATTATACACCCTCACGCCTTTCCTATTTCCAATACATATGGATCGAACGAAATTCTGCAAAGATGTTGTTTTGTTAGTTGTGCCGTGCCATGAAAGCGGTGTAAATTGCAGTGACGCTGCTATTGAGAGTGTTTGGTTGCTTCACTTCAAAGTGGGATTAGGCTGGCTTCAAATGAAGATGAATCGTACAATTCTGTACATCGCGGAACTGGAAGTAACACAATACATATCATATCATTATTATGCATCTAACGAAAATGTCATTGCGCTCTTCAATTTTCCGATCAATCACTATCTGATTTAGCAAAACTAAAAACTGTCATGGTATGAGATGAGTGTGATTTTAATACCTATTTTCCCATTCACTTGAGATGAGTACTCAAAGGCAAGCAATCAGTTAAGCTAACATTTTATGCAGTCAACGACAGGGCAGCGGATCCAGCGGATGCCAACTTGTTTCCAGACAAAATGGACTGTTTAACTTTAGTCTTTTTCAACTGTACATCTAAATATTCCTCCACTTTCATGTGAATCTGAATGTTGAAAAAAAAATATTTGCATAGAAGTATTACTGGGAATTCATGACTTCAGTAAAGCTGATACTTACGTCTCTCATTTCCTGGTTCTATTATTATACATAACTGAAAGTCGAAATTCCGTGTGACAGTTTGGAAAGCAGGCGGTATATAGGTAGGTCTCCTCATTTAACCTTATTTTCTGGTACATACCATTTTGTTCGTCATCCCCATCGATCTCATCAAAATAATCGGAGAATTGGGCTTGTATATGATGAATAGCTAGCAAGCGACATGCTTTTTTTACTACTTACTGTTGCTTCCAGTTATTAGTGCACTGTATTTATTGGTATTAGCTGCTTTGTAGCAACCAACGATGAAAACCATGATGATTTCTTCCTTCCTTTAGAGTACCCATACAGCATTAGTATTGGGATTACTGATTATTTTGATCCGTAAAAAACTTTTGCTCCTTTTTATGGAAGAAATAGAGAGTTTACTGCACACCCGTAAAATACTTTTTCGTGTTTTTCATAATAAACAAAGAGAAATCTCGAGGGAAAGTGGGGCAAACAAAAAGAGTCGCGTCATACATGATTTGAAGAGATGCATAATGTAATATGTTTGATGTATCCTCTTCTTTGAAGAAAAGTATATCGTCAGAATGCGTTACATCTTCATCCACTTTCTTGACAGGCTTGAAGCAAAATCATTCCGTCGTTTTACATTATGAAACCCTGTCACGTTTCTCAAAATATTCATCTTACAATTCATTCAGACAGAAAAAAAAATATTCTACACTGTACATATTACAAAGCACATTACATTAGTGCAAGCATAGAAATTACTACTATTGAAAATGTCTTCAATGAATACTTTTTTAATACTTCTCCTATTTATCCTTCTTGATAATAGCGAGGTAATTACAACAGCATTTTTTGGTAAGATGAGTTCAATTTTCAATCAAGAGTTTGATTCAGTGCCATCTTTTCAGAAAATCTTCCATTGATTTGATTTAACTAGATCCACAGACTTCCTTTCTTTTCCTTGAAATACATATGTACACACAGCTTATGTATTTCTTCCAGATATTTGCTTGGCATATTTGCCTTATCGCAATTCGATGTCAAAAATAAAGTGCCTCGTACCATTATTCATTCGCCAGTTCAATTTTTCACCGTCAACATCAATTTTCATGAACCTGAGCTTACATATGCCATACATGCATTCTTGAGTTTAAAAGAAATGTCAAAATCTTTTAATTCGGCAAAGAAATGATTCGTAACTTATATAGGCTCTAAAATGGAATTCAATCTAGGAGCAATAATCTTATTGGGGAAAAGAGAAAGTCGTATTTTTTGCACTTTTGAAGCAGGCAACTCGGTAATGCCATATTTGCTTTCTATTGCGATGAAATTGTCAAACCGCCTTCTTTGCGCTAAGTCTTACCTTTCCCGGCCAATAGGTTACCAATGACAAGCTACAGCTATGTTACATGTCCCAGCCTGACTATGACTGTGAGTGAGCGGAGAACTAGTAGTAAATAATTTAAATGCCCCGTGGCGTTCAGATAAGAGATGGAATAAAAGATGGAAGTTGTAAGTTTTAAGGTGGACGTGGAACATTTTCTGCTTGTCTTCATTGGATTGGAGTTGGAGTGCTTAGGCTACTGGTCTGGTTGGTTGGTCGTGCTCACTTCGTAGCTAAAGTTGTCTTGTCTTGAATTTAGAGTGGAATAAATGAGCGTTCTTCTCTAAACTCCTCTCTCGTAAGTCACATATAAGATGGATGTATCAACATACATATCTAGCA
This sequence comes from Seira ritae, assembly GCA_027744415.1. Lineage (NCBI taxonomy): Eukaryota > Metazoa > Arthropoda > Collembola > Entomobryomorpha > Entomobryidae > Seira > Seira ritae. The sequence goes on along the minus strand of JAHZNI010003926.1, from coordinate 2,411 downwards.
CAGACAAAATGGATTTTTTCCCTCCAACATCCATAATTACGTAGACAGTGACATTATTTGCTAGTCTCCATATCCAGGCTCCATTTTCATGAAACTCTAACGCATTAAATTTTAAAACTTAGTTTTCTCCAAAATCCTCCAGGGTTTTAGACCTAGCCTTGTTCCTATAAAAAGTCGAAGATATTTGTCTAAACTAAGAAAAGAACGGGAAAAAAGAAAAGGGATAGGTACGTATCCAGTGAAACAAAGGGAATGATTGCAAAAAAATAACACACAAGAGTTCTTTGCAAAGAAATTAGAGGCTGTGCATTGAAAAACAATTCTATTCAATTCCAAAGGTCAGAAGTGTCTTTTGAGTATTGACTCGGAGCGGAGAGTTCAGTTCAGTAACGGATTTGTTTGTTTCCGAGAGTGTTACAATGATCCTGGTCCCTTGACGACCATGACAATGTACAATTTTGTTTAGGGAAATATTTATTACTAACTAAGGATAAATCGCCGGAAAGCAAGCAGGGGTTTTTTAACGTGTCTGCGAATTTGAACTTCAACGGAGGAACTGCAATCTTGGCAAAGACAAAGACAAGTTTTGCAATTTCCTTTGTAAGTCTAGGCTTCTGTCAGACAATTAGAAATTCGGAGTTCCGCATTGAAGTAACTTGGAGGAGACTGGAGAGAGTGAGATTAAGGAGACAAATAAATAGATCTTCTTAATGTCTTCCTCAAGCTTCGAACGTAAGTTAAGACAGGAGCAATTTATGTAATGACAAGAAGATTCAGGTGGCGAGGGGAGCTAGGTGGGGATGTTGTTGTCATACGCAAGAAGAAAAGGAAATCTCCATTTCGACAAAAAGCAAGCAAATACATACCTGCTTGCAAAGTCAACCGGTCAGCTTAGTATTCCTGCTGAGCGGATGCGGATACAACAAAGGCTTTTACATTTTACTACAACTTACTTAAAGACCTCAGTCAGATACATAGCTAGACGTTTGCTTTTACTGCGAAACTAAAATTAGAAAACGGGGTATTGGTAAACCAGGTCTTTAAACTTTCAAAGAATTTCAAAAGGCTTTGCAAATTATGCAGACTTAATTTGAGTCTGAATTTTTTAAAAGATTTTCCTTCTCAAGCTCCGTCAGAGTAGTAAAACGAGACGTTTGATGGTGTTTGGGTAAGTAAATGATATTTGACAAACGAAAGAGGATCTAAAGCACTACACACTGCTACTTCGGATTCATATTAAAATTTAGTAAATCTCTGGAAGTTTTTATATCCAGGCTTTCCTGAGTAGTTTAGACTTGAAGTCGATATGGCATGTGGAGAAAGAGGCTTTTGGGAAGACCTACATATTATTTAAGACAGGAGCGTTTTCAAATAATGAAGGAACACTAGGTAGTAGTGCAACTGGATCCAGCAGTTAGAAATTACGGGGAAACCGAGTGGAAACCAAGCTCACTTGCGGATAACGACGTGGAGAAAGGCAGTGTAAACATCGAAATTTCCTAGAACATGACTTTCTATTGTTACAAGCTCTGGGAATAAGTTAGTTTTGCTATGTTATGATGATGCTCTTGAGCTATTCTGCTGTAGTAAGTAATAATGCGTAGAGAACTATACTCACTTTAATTTCCTTGAAATGTAAATCATTATAAAAAACAATTATGCATAATCAAGACCCGAAACGATACCGTTTAATAAAAATTAATAAAATTCCAAACAATGAATTTGTATTTTCTGGAAAATACGCCAAACGCACTAAAAATTAGGTTAATTTACCGTTTTCATTCTGTTCAAGTCATTCAGTCACTCTCACAAATAGTATTTTTGACAATACTATCAAAGGCCTACAACTACACATTTGTGTATTTGTACACTCAAGAAGATACGCGTTCACGTGTACTGGAACTGGATAGGAAAAAATAGGTATGTACTTTCTCTTGTTCATGTCTGAGGCCTTTGTAGCCCTTTTCTAGTACCTTTTGAAGAAAGGAGAAAAACTATAGTTTCCATGCCGACATCTTTTGTAGAAGAAGATGAAAGAAAGAAAGACCTTTGACTTTTTGTTTTTTAAAAGAATCACTAAAAGGTGTGAAGGAGTTTTAGAGTGGAACAATTTGGATCATTACACTGTAATAATAGAACACTCCGCCTCTAACTAAATTCCTTTGAAAAATATCGACAGGTGTAATATTATTGCTATTTTGTTTTATTGCGCATTTGATTGTTTTCTTTTAACCAGAACCCTTTAGACAATGACTTTGGGAGCTGTACGAACCACCAATTAAACCTTAGAGTACCTACATATGTACCTACAACAAGTAAATATTATAGATAAACTGCGGTTGACCTTTGAATGTTGAATCGCTTGGAGGAAAGTACTAATTCGACAACCCTTTGGAACCACCCCCCCCCCC
>JAHZNI010003925.1:0-14811 GCA_027744415.1 Seira ritae | reverse complement strand
TGATTGATTGAAAGTTTGAAAGGAAAAAAAACTTTTTCTCAACTTTCAGAATACAATTTCAATCTCAATCTAAACTGAAAAAAAAAATTTTTTTCTGCTGTTGTTGTTCTGTTCTGTTGATCACTCTGCCTTTGACTTGACTCCTTGACTTCTTGATTTTTTTTCTGGATTGTTTGTTTTTGTATTGTCTCCGTGGAGAAGTAGGAGAGGAGAGGAGGAGTTGATGCTGTTGATGATGATGTTATTTTGTTTTGGAGGTGAAAGGATGGATGCTCTTGCTCTGATGGGACACATGTGAAACGCGACTCACGTGTTTGGCTGACTTTTTTTTACTGATGTTTTTGGTAAACAAGGATGATCATGATCACTTCAATCCAATCTAAAATGTGTTTTCTTTCATTCATGAGCCATCAAACTTCATTTCATGCATGCTTTTTTTCCATTTCAAAGGAAACGGTTTATTTTCTATCTTCACGGGAGGGAGGGGACGTAAGTATTTACGTGTGCGACATGGCATACTTCACTCCAGTAGAAGAGATGAGGAGAGGAGAGGACGCAAGAAAAAAATGAATTACTACAGAGATTTTTTTTCTAGAGATGTACTTGAATCGAATTCAAATTAGGCTTTAACCTAGAAGCCTACAGAGATGATGATGATAATGATGATAAATTTCGTGGATTCTGTTTTTTTTATTCAGTCAGATTCGGAATAAAAAAAATTTTGTTTTGATAATAATATTGAGCAAACAATTTTTTTTCCAGTAACGGATTACGTAACAAAAAATATCAGAGAGAGAAAAAAAACACGCTCTCGTGTCACTCTTCTGATCATGAATCATGCATAGCATAGCATAGGTATTGTATTAGATAGGTATGCTGTATTATTTTTACGTTGCCGCGAGCCATAATAAATTTTCTAGAAGAGCTTTATTGAATATTATATTATATTTATACTTTATATAGCCTAGGCTGAACTGAACTGGAATTGACGGGTTTCGTGATTGCTTAATCACCATCATCAGCAGCAGCAGCAGTAGCAGCAACAGCAACAAAACAAGCCACACGATACGATACCTACACGTTTTTCTCCACTGGTTTCAAACCAGAACCAGTAAGTTCCATGATGTTTCATGGAAGAAGAAGAAAAAAAATTGTTCTATTTTTGGTTTAGTCGCTTGACCTTACAGATAGATAGAGAAGATGTGTTATGTAAGCATGGAGAAGCTCGCCCTCAATTTTATCTCGTGTCAACTGTGTGATTTTTTTATGCGAGAACAGCGTCAGCAGCTGCATACATAGGCAATTGTTTGGCGAGATGTTCATTCATCCATTGTCCATGTTGAAGTACTTTCTTCAAATTTGCTTCCTTTCCTCCTGAGCCTTTTTAAAATACCTAATTTTAATTAATTAGTCAGGTGAAAGCATCTTAAATAATTTGCTAATACTCATAAAAAGTAGTGGTAGTGGTAACCAATTTTTTAGCCTTGATCTTGGCTATTGGGCTCGGGCTCGTAGGAACTTTCTAGTAATCGGCTTAGCTCTCAATAGGATTACAAAGTGCCTTTTTAATTAGGGAACAAAACTTAAATCCTTCAAGGAACTTTTTTAAAATTTCTTTGATGTACTTCAATACCACAATATAATTAGGTAGATGAGATACCCGCAAGGGTACCCAAAAGTACTGAGGCCTTGAACATCTTTACAATTTATTTTACTTAGAACATTAAATTCTCCGGTCTCTCCTGACTTGAGTCTGAGGAATAAGAGGAGAAGAGGTAAATTGCATCGTTTACAGGTGTACGTAGTCATAGTCATAATAGGTATAATGCAAATAGGCATACCAAAAACCTAAATACCCATATTAATGCCTATTACTTCAGACGGACAGTTTAGTTGGATGGATAGATGGATGGATGAGGAATTAGGTAATTCCTGACAGAAAATTTCCTGCTTCCCAACCCATGCTATATTATGCTGGATTGGAGTGGATTGGATTGAATCGAATCCATTTTTAAAAGCGGATACCTATCTATGTCTGATTTGTTATTGTGCAATCAAATGCTTCATATTTCTTTTTCAAGTGCCCTAACAAAATGTAAAAGGACATACATCATACAACAGAATTTCTGGTGGTCCTTCCTCTTATCCAGAAAATCAATATACCTACATATGTAATGTACTTATCCAGTACCTAATCAGTTATGTTCCTCCAATTCTTCCCCGAAAAATGGCACGACTATCATTTATCATGTCATTGTCATTCTTCATTGATTTTGATGGGTGAACTACATGCTGTTGCTGCTGCTGCTGAGCTAAGCAGAACTACACATCCATCTGCCCAAGCCCCAGCACAAATTACGTATTAAATTAAGTAATCATAATCATCATCATCTTAATCATCACCTCCAAAAAATATGTAAAATGTAATAACACTTTCATTCGATTATTATTGTATTACTTATTACTGCATTGCATTTCACTTCAGTTCAGTTTACATGTATTATAATCTCTCTTGTTTTCCCTGTTGGTGATTTGATGGTGATGGTGGAAAAAACTGGATATTTTATCCATGCATCACTATCACATCACGTTCACTTTACAATTCCCTAATCCCCCAATAATTCTGCAGGTAGTAGGTACATCATGTTGTACTATAGTATGTACGTGTGTAGTAATAAGTAATCAATATGATCATTGTCGTGCCATGATCATGAATCATGAAATATAATAATAATTACAAAATATCATCTACATAATATATTTTTTTTTACGATTTCGCAGACAAGTTTCCATAGAGGAAAAATTGATTGCCATTGCGTTGCATTACTTTACATATTTTTTTGGAATGTTGGACTGGATTGGAAAAACAAAATTATGCAATATGCGTTCTCTCGTGATGCAATCATATTATATGCATGCGGCTTTCCTTATTGCGATTGCATTGCATTGCTGTGGACTGGACTAGTGTAAGGGGGACTGTCTATAAAGTACGTAACGCGTAGTAGCACCATCACATAGCTTGTTCAAAGGTCCCTTCCCTTCTCAGGAACGTTGACGTGGGTAAGATAATAGGCAGGTCCTAATCCTTCCTTTGCGTTACATATTCTATGGACAGTCCCCTATTGACATTGTTTTTTTTAATATCAATTGAAAAAAATATGCTTGACCGAATACCTACCTACCTACATATTCCAGTAAATAATAATCATTTTCAGACTAGACTTGGCTCCCTATGTGGAAATCGACTTGAGTGTGATGTAACCCTTTTAAAATTTTGATAAGACAGCAGCAGCGCACAGCGAAAAAAAATATGGAGCGGAATGACGACGATGATGATACTAATATTGATATTACGTGGAAGTAAATAAAGGCTTTGCAATTCCAGTGGAATAGAAAAAAAATGGAAATGCGTTTGCTTTGCAGTTTTTTTTCTCGTATAATAAGTGGCGCATTCATCGTAATAGTAATACATAAATGTAAATGTAAATGCTCATGTTTACCAGGCAAAAAAAAGGGATTGCGTTGCGATTGCGATTGCAACAGAGTGGCAGGCCACAGCTTGCATTCCAGCAGTAGTAGTCACGGTGGAAGAGAAAAACGTGAGCTGAGCCAAGCGACCAACAAGCAAAGCATAATGGAAGTTTATGGCAATGACTATGACTATTGCTGTGAGCAATGTTTGTTGGAGAAAACGTTGCCCAATCATCATCATCATCATCCGAAGCAGCAGCAGCAGCAACATACATAAAAAATATATGTGTGTGGGGTGTTGCATAACCGACCTTTTTGTCCGTGTCGTGAGGTTACACGTACATTACGTGAGGGAACATGAACAGTGAAGTTCGGAATCCCTCTATTCTACATATGTACTTATAAGGAAGGATGATACTATTTCACTTTAAATAGCCATCCCTCCATTCCATGAAATATGTATAGTTATAGTACAGTAAAAAAATATTTCCTTTGTCAAAAGCATATTTTCATTTACATGCATGGAAATAAACAAATTGAAAATAGGACTTAGGTATTATGGTTGGTTTTGTAAAAAAAAAGTTTTAAACATCGCAATCCTCAATCAACATCATGGCCGACTGGCTTGTCTTTGGCTTGGCTTTGGCTTTTGTGAAATCGCGATTGATTATGCAATACATAAAAAAACTGCTAAAAATTTGTTATTGCAATACATAGAAGACTCAAGACAAAACTTCTCCGACTTAATTTCCATGAAATGATTTATTTATTTTCACGGATCTCAGGAATTCTTCATTTTGCATTTCACGTGATCATCTAAATACCTAGATACTTTTTTTCCTCGTGTGGAACAAAAGATTATAATCTAATTCTTTAGGTCATAACTGCCATGCCATGTCTCACTGTCCTACATTTTATTTTATTTTTTTCAAATTTACACTTCGAGGAAATGAGCTGACTACGCATCTATGACTGAACCAGAACAGAACCAGACGCTTAATTCACGTGACCTTTAAAACGTTTTTTTAAATATCATTACATATTGTGTCTACATCTATTAATAAATAATACATGAAATATTTATGCATGTTTGTATGTATGTTTTGCACAATCTTTCATTATTTTTGGGTAGTGTATTTTTTTAAAAGTGATTTAATTATATTTATTCATTCATGACGCATCAAAACTTCAAGTTCAATCCAAAGCTATGCATGTACATATGTATTTAATGCATCTATTTAATTTTTGTATTGTTTTGATAGTACTTATTCTTCTCAGAAATCCTTGGAAATCAAATGATGATGATGTGATGATGGCCAGGACCAGAGATCCAATCCAGCCGAATAAAGTTTCAACGCTTAGCTTAATACTTACGTACATACATATGTATGCATTTGATTTTTGTGCAATGCCTTGAATGCATTATAAAATATGAAAATAATATGTAAATCTACTTATGATGAATTGATGCGCTAAGCTAAAATAGTGTAAAAAACTATTTTTTTTGTTTTCTCTCCGATTTTTTACTAATGCAATAACTTCAACAACAACGTATACAGCTTCATGGTACTCCGGAGAGCTATGTCCCATGATAACAGTAATAGGTAATAGCTCCCGTGAAATTGAATAACTTTGCATTGCACATTGCATTGGAATTGGAACTAGAACCAGAAATGAAGGCTTGAAGAGAGCCCCTTAAAATTATATCATTTCACTCTTCTGCTCACGAGGAAAAGGAATGTAGAAATGTAGAGCAAAAACAGCGATGCCTCAAGCCTCAAAGCTGAGCTGAGCAAGGCAATACGCAATATTTTTTTTTGCTATGGCGCAATACTCTTGTTTAAGCTTATGCAGTATTCATGCTTATGTACGTACTATACTCGGAAGAAGCGGGACACGTGAGCTGAGAACTGCGAGAAGTTTTTTTTCGGAGGAACGAGACTCCATTAAATATGTACTATAATATATTCAGCATTAGAATTGGGCCCGTCTATATATCTATTATAATTTTTTTTACTTACACGTCGTCGTAGTCGCAGTAGGTATCTATAGTATCCAGAGAAATAGTAAACGTGTTGTCGCTTTCTCTCATTCCCTTTTACGCTTATTTCTCTGCGGCTGACTCAGTCAGTCAGATTAAAACGTGCAGTATTTTTTTTGAATATGTAGTTTTCACGTGAGCATTGAGCAGTTCTTCCGGGATATTTATAATGTATTTATTTTATTTATAGAATAGAAAGAAGAACGTAAATATTTTTTCTTGAATAAAAAAATCGCATCCAAATACCCAAGCTTAAAGTTTGTACTTGTATTGGTACTATCCGAGTAAAACAAAACACTTTTTTTTCTCTACCGCGGAAGTTGGGGAAGGTTGCGACAACGTAGACTTGGAAAAAGAAAGTACAATAGGAAGCTTTCTCCTTTCTCCTAAAAATATGTAAACTTTTTTCACTTCTTCCAATTCAATTCAGATATTTTTGTATCGTATTGATCGAGTTTTGTATGCTATTGTGTTTTCGAACAAACAAACAAAACAAAACAAAATTCTATTTCTCCGTTTTCCCAGTTAGGGAAGGTCCTGTTGAAGTTGAAAAGTTGAAATTACTTAATGTTGATTAACAACTTTTTCCATTAGATATGAAGACTTAATTAGTTTTCCAGTAAGTTTCATTTCCACATTTCTTAGTCCCACACACGTACATATATAATATATATTTCTATCTATTATGTAGTTACTTTCTCCGATGTACTCCCGTTAATGAATAGAAATGATTTTTTATATCACGTTTATGGCCCACTGAACCAGTTTATTTTTACGAGCAGAACAGTTTATCGTATTTTTTAGGTACAGTACAGTTAATACATCTTGTGTTGTCCTAAAACTGGAATGAAATACAGCACAATCACAATCCAATCCAATCCACGCCTGGCAAGTTCGTTCAGAAAAGTACAACCGGAAAAAATGTATGAATGAATTATACAAATAATAACAATGGGATTTGGATTTTGCAAAACGTTTTTGTCTCAATTCGTATTATGTACGATGCATACTCTTTCACTCAATCAGAACAGAAGAGGACACACGTTGCTTCTTATGCTTTATTTTGCTGTTTCTTTCGAGTATGAATTTTTTGTCAACTCAAACTGAACAAGAGAAGGAAACAAAGTTCCATGTACTTAGCTCATGCAACTTTGGATGGCTTGGCTCTGCCGTGCGTCAAAATTGGAACTGTCTAATGTACGCACTGTTCCCTTTCGTTAAATCAGACCAGACCAGGCCAGACCAGACTGAAAACGCTGAGCGAGAGCGAGGGAGTAAGCCAGAGACTAGCACAATGTCTACGTACTTACGTTATATAGCTTCTTCTTTTATGTTTTCGGACAAGTCACATTTAAACATGACACGCACACTACGTTACATTACATTTACGTATTTGTATCGAATCGAGGCATGGCATGGCGATGGCACAAGCCCAAAATTTTTTTACGAAGAAAAAAGTAAACAAAACAAAAAAACAAATTTCAGAGAACCGAGGAGAAGGAACGCGTGCACAAACTTTTTTTCATTGAAAAAAAAAAACATTTACTGAAAAAAATTCTGAATCTGTAATCTGTAACAATCCCATGAGGAGATGAAAAAAACGCAGCATAGCAAACAGCAGCAGAAGAACAAGCTTTACTCTTTCTCGTTGCGAATTCAATGCAAAACTGAGATGACATGAGGTGAATCTTGCATACTTACATACATGCATGCATACACATAAACATATTATATTGCGTTTGGTTTGATTCAGAAATTCAGATTCAGATTCATACCGGTTCGCATTCACATTACATACATGCATAGAACGTGTGGGTAGGTAAAACCTTTTCCTTTCAATTGAAACATACTTAGCTTTACAATGTTTTTTAGAATTGCGCGTTTGTTTGGTAAAAGCTATTTAAGTTCAAATAGAATAGAATAGGTTGTTTTATACTTCCATTTATTTTTTTTCCACTGAAAAAAAATAAAATTTGTGCCAGAAAATGAAAACGCTACTGCAAAATTACCTGCTACAGTACAGTCGTAGTAATAATAATAATGACAATTTCAATCATAATAGAAGAGCCATAGTCATAGCAGAAGAGGAAAAGCATCCTCATAAAAAAATGGGACTAGAACTACATCTGTACATAGAGTCATCATGAGCAAAAAGGAAGGAGGAAAAGGGCGTTATTTTTAATAAGGGAAAATTGAGAACCTTCACTACTTCTTTTCTACCTCTCACTGCTCTAGCTCTAATGTATGCAGATAACAATGATGGTTATCCTCTTACTCTGATAATTCAAACGTGTGCCTAGAGAGGTACGTAAGCTTTTGCTTTGCGCTATATTGTTGAGAAGAAAATTGTTATTTTTTTCAAAGGAAAAAGTATTACTCCTCGTCTTTCTTTGAAGAAGAAGGAGATGATGATGATGATTGTGATTGTGAGTAAGTAGCCCAAGAAAGTGTGTTAAGTGCACGACGCTGCTGCTGCGCTGCTTGCTACATGCAGCTACACTGCAAAAAAAATATATATTTTGACGTGAGAATGGGTAAAGGGAGTGAGTGAATGAATGTGGTTTATGAGAGTATGAAAAGGTATTTTACATCGAGTCGTAGTCATAGTCCGACACGGTGAATATCGAGGCTAAAGGAAAATTGATGCGTGGCCTCAAAATATCTACGTAAAAGTCTTTTTTTTCTTCCTCTTTCTTCGACTTGTATTTCTTCAATTTTTTCATCGGGGGAAAGTGAGACTAGACAAAAGGGACATGAAATAATGAATGATGATGCTGAGGATGACATGAATCTTACACGAATTGAAAGTGTGTATTTGTTTCATTAGAACGGATGCAGGCTAAAGTACCAATAAATACTAAAACGACGTCATAGAATAAAAAAAGGTATTACATTTCAAGTCATCATTATCTCTCTCAGGGAGGGAGAAAAAAAACTTTCCACGGTACTTATATATATGTATGTAGTTGGAATAGGAATGTATGTATTTATGTATGTAATGTAGGCAATTATTATTATTATCTCCTGATCTTCACGACACATTCCAAGTTATCTTAGGTCAAGCACGTACATATGTACATAAATAAAATTGGATGAGGCTGGATTGGATTTTTCTGAAACTGAACAAGCAGCAACATAACAACATGTTCATGATGAAGATCAGGATCAGAATCAGCGTCACTACTAGTTAAAACAGGTGAGATTGTTTCTATCATATTTTTATTCATGGATGCAATAAACTTTGACATTCGAGACTGGACATGATGATTACGATTCACAAATAGCCACTTAATCTAATCATCATAACCTGTTCCCCAACACCGCAACACAGCGCGCAAACCGAACCCCATACATATGTATTATGTACCGCGCACAGAAATGGCTTGTGCTAGGCCCCATTACATATTTAGAATTCACGAAAAAAATTCTCTGGAATATGATATGATATTGGATGAGCATCTTATCTATCTGTATTCCATTACATGCATATCTATCCAGCCTATCATTTTCATCAATGCTGTTTAGAAGCAAAAAGTGGCAATTTAGCCATTTTTGGGAATAATCCCTATTCTATTCTGGACTTGGAGTGGACTGAGAGTAGAAAAAATCTGGCTACGCTTTACATTTTTCTTAAAAAACAACAAAAACAAAAATCAAGTCAAGTCCAGTCAAGTCAATTCAAAGTCAAGCAAAGCCTGGCGCTGGTTTGGTTAATAATAATGGTCTTGGCTTTGGCTAGCAAGCTTGAACTGAATACATAACATAATACATTGTTTTCGCAATGTCTGTCTGTATCTTCATGAAAAGCCATTACTATTAAAACTGATTTCTGATTGCATATCCATATCATATCACATCACATGTGTTCTAGGTCCAGGTCCAGGTTGAAGAACCCTGTTCTGTTTTTCTCCATTCCATCCAACCATCCAGCCAATCTGGAGATTTCGCAAAAAAAAATTTTCTCTCAAGGAGAGTTTATATTTATATGCATATGGATACGTGATACTAAGGTAGTGTGTATGTGATTTGATTATGATCATACTATTCATCATCATGACTATGACTGAGTGAGTTTTTATGTGGCTATTGCTATTTTCTATTACTGTACTATACAGTCCAGTCTGGTCAGTTCCAGTCCTAGTCCTAGTCCAGCAATAGCAACAGCAATATAAATATGTACCGCATGTCAAGATTTTTTCATGGCATTTTCCCCTTATTTTCCGTCCGTTCACAATATTTCCACATGCCAAAGTTCTTTCCATTTTTCCACCATTGCATTGCATTGCCAATGTTTTTGCTCTCTCGTCCTTCACTTTTTTTCATACAATATTTTTTCCCCAAAACGGCAGAACCCCGCAGCAGCAGCAGCAAACGAATGAGTGAACAAGCTTTAGCTTTATAGTTTATAGAGGCAACGGCATGGCATGGCATGCAATATACATGCAGCATTCAGCGGACTACATCACTCATTCGGACGAAAACCCCGATCTCTTAGGTCACCTTGATTACGTAAGTCACATTATTACATAAACCACTGTGTTGTTTGTGTGAGTCAAATTGGGAGAAAGAGAAGAAGAAAAAACTGGTGTTTAGTTAAGCTGCTAGTGCTATAGTATTTAGTAGTAAAGGTGGTCGTCGGCTTCTAGAATCTTAATATTTTTTTATGCTAACGTGACTGACTCTAAATCTGAAACTGCAATAAAAAAATAGTTTTATACTTTTTTAACTTTGGAAACAGGTAAAAAAATGTTTCTCCGGTTTGGAAAGGTTGGAAAGCACAGGCTACGGGCTATATAATATGCATATTATGCATAATATTATTGCGTTCTATTCATTTTAAATGTAAGTATGTACATGTGAGGAGTGAACGTGTAAACACAGTGAACGCTCTGCTGTTGCTGCTGCGTTTGATGATGACGCGCGGTGCATTATTAAATTCTTTGGATTATTGGATGATGTGTCGAATGTCATGTCGCATGAATTTATTTCTCCTGAACCTGAGCCTGGCCTGTGCAAGAAAAGGCGTGAATGATTGGAATTGGATTGGATTGGATTGGATTTGACGCATGCATGCATATCATATTCCGTCTCCATCATCTCCGTAACTTACACGCGTTTCAATTACCGTTAATACTTTCCGAGAATTTTAATGATTAAAAACATAAAACCTCCATCTCCATCTCATGCATGGTCCACTCCAGATCCAGATAATAATATGCTTTTATAATTTTGTAAGAGGAGATGAGAAAAGAGAAACTGTCAAGTCAAGTCAATAGTCAATTGTACACAAATTACGTGACAAAGCCCAAGTCTTTCTGAGAAAGTAGCAGAGGAGGTGATATGACGGTGATGTGATGTGATGCTGGAGAGCAATACACCTATTAAGGTGTTGTTATGCAACATCCATAATAATAATAATAATGCCATGCCATGCCAAGCCATGCTTCATATACATATATATTTTTTCAAAATGTTACGTAATTCCCCTAAAGTTGTTTCCCAGGTGCATGGCGATTAATATATATTTAATGCATTGGCAGTGGTAATGGCAATGGGCTGGAGAAATGAATTGTGGATGATAATAATGATGATATGATACAGCAATAGGATTGAAACAGGTTGCTGGGGGCTGTGCTGGAGCTGTATTTTTTTTCTGCAGCTTTTCAACTTTGTTGCTGAAAAACTTAATAGCTTGTCCGGAGTAGACTCCGGATTTATTTAAGTATTACATAAATATTAATTTTTTTCTTGCATGACTATGACATGACTTCGGCTTCTGCTCTGCTGCTTCTGGTCCCGGGCTTAAATGACCAGAGAAGAAGGGATCAAGTGGCAAAATAAATTTGTTTACATGGAAAAAAGGGGATAATGATGATATGATAGGTAATGTGATATACATACATAGGTAGGGATGGACGGACAGATGAACAGAGTTCTGGCCTGGCACCTTTCTTTCATCTCAAGATGAAGAAGAAGAAGTACATAGAGTGCACCGAACTCCAGATAAAAAATAAATAAATCTGAGGATGGATTTATCTTTGGAGAACAAGTCATATTCCCATAATCACAATCAAATCACCAAATAAATCATATCATCACTCACCCTTCTTCATGCTCAGTTCAGGAAAGTTTATTGGAAACAGAAAATCATGAGAGGAGGAGGAAAGAGCATTGGAATGGAATTTGGAATGCATGTACATAAGCATGCAATGCATATTATGGATTTTTGCAAATAAAAAATAACTTCTGTCGTGATATGATCATGATTATTATGATTATGATGATGTTGTAGATGGCTTTCCGTTTCTTCCATGGAACTTGCCACAGCAGCACGAGAGGTACATGCTATTATGTAAGTAAGCCAGCATATTCCTCTTCTTCTTCGTCGTCGTTGTGCAAAGAATCTCGTACTTTGATCTCGATTTATTTTTACTTTCATCCTTGAAAAAAATAACAGCGACAAAATAATTTCTTTCTTTCCCATGCACACATGCACCACAGTACAAGTAGAAGTGCTAGTCATTTATTTTTGTGGAAAGGCTTATTTTCTCTCTTGGTTTTGGGAAAGTTTTCTCGAGCGTATTTTTTTTTGTTTTTGCTCTACTGATGGCTGACAAGCACATGTCAATAGAATGGGACTCCTATGGTAGCCTAGCATGGCCTTATCGACATTAGAAATTGCGCAAATCTAGAGAAAAAAAAAACATTTTCCCACCTTGAACTGACTGACTGATGTCACAGACGGAGTTTGTACAATGTACATGTACTTGTTCCTTCTGTTTACCCTTTCCATTCCAGCAAGAAAAAATAAGAGCTTTGCGTTTTATGGATCGCTGTTGCTGTTAGCGAAGTACATAATATAAATGTATTGCAATCAATAAAATTGCTACCGATTCCCATTTACGGAATAGGTAATATGGAATGGAACATTTTTTTTTCTGCGAGCTCTACTTCCAATGAATACCTAAATAACGGTTTACTGCCCTCCTCCCTTCCCAAGTTCAATTATCACATCACATCACATTCGCAAAATTTGTTTTCTTTTTTTTTTATTTTGTTTTTCTTCTTCTGCGACGTGTTTTTCCCATTCCCCATTAATGCCATGATGCCAGCCAGCGGTTTGTTTTGACGCTAAAAAATATCTACTATGTAGTGGAGTTAGGTGTTATAGTACTTGGGAGTTGTGATGTTGGGAAGCTCATGCCATTGTAATGTTTACCGCCGCCGCTGCCGCTGCTGTCATGACACGATGACATCACTTCAAAAGAGTACCAGTACTACAAAGCCATAAAATTTATGCACTCGAAAAAGAGAACATATAGAAAGCTGGATAGATACTATTTATGTTCGTGAAAAATAAAAACAAAAATGAATATAAAAACCTGCCTATCTATCTATTTTTTTATTGCGGCTTGTGTTTGTTTTTTTTGTTGTTGTCGCTCCCAGAAAAAAAAATTGATTGACCAGCGACAGCGACTAGCGACCAGCAGCGCATATTTATGATAAAAGCTCTCATTCTCACCGTGCCATACATACATGTGATGATTCTAATCTAATTCATTCACAAAAAACAACAACTCAAGTGGAGTTACTTAGTTCATGATTCTTTCTCCTTCGAAACATTTATAATATTTTTGTTCAGTATGTATTTAATTTGGCACTCTCTGCTTTTCACTGGAAGCGTCAATGACAACCGGGAATTTTTTAAATTGTATTTAATTTAACATTACTTTAATGATAATACCTAATTAATAATGATGAATGAGATCCGTTTACGTGATACTGACTACAGACGTCAAATTAATTTTTTTTTCCTTTCCAGGAATTCCTCTTGGGCTTAATTTTTTTCAATTAGATACTATTGCGAATTTTGTGAAAGTATTTATATCCATTAAAATGATAAGCGAATTACGTCTAAAATAAAATAATATGCAAAGTTATCCAAATGCATCCATGGCATGTTCAAATCATAACAGTATCAGTAAAGTGGATAAATATCTATATTGAGAAGGAAGTATCAACTTGAGATAAGCTGATTTTTATACATCCAATTTTTTTTTGCTTTAATAGTTTCATGGAATTTGCAATATGTAATACCATGAAACTCCGACAGCGAGGCCTGGCCTAGGTATTTATTGTCATAGTCATAGACACTTACGTTACGCTTACGTATATACGCATCACTTTTATTATTTTTCTTTCTTCACGTGTAACCTACTTCCTCTCTTTCGAGAATAGAACGCAAAATAAAATGGCAATAAATTTCCCCCTTTTCTATTATTCATGCTTCAATCCACTGCACTGATGGAATCCTTACATATCAAAGTCGTACTAAAAATCGGACAGGACAGGTGGACAACAACAACAACTCGTGTATGCCTTACATTTTATTACATTCCATTGACTTTTTCGAAATTAGATCGACAAGTTGGAGTCATCGCCTCGCGTCAGCACAAAAAAAAACTCAAAACAAGGGAGAACGTGACTGACCTGACCCTTTTCATATTATTTCCAGGATGCGCAATATAATAGCATTTCAGTTTAAGTATTTTGTCATACCTCTCAAGAGGAGGATGAACAGAATAGATAATATTGCTGCATAAAAAATTGAAGCGTATTATTATTATTATTATTTTATTTGAAGGACATTCCTTCATCATCATCAGCATCATCTTTTTTTTCCAACTTGTTGCTCCTATCCCAATTCTATGCTAATGTACTTACGTACTTACTTACGTTCGTACACCCTCGCAATCATCACAATAGGAAAAGGTGCTGCTGGATTGAACATAATGTAATGGAATGCATGCGCCATGCCATAAGGCATTTTTCTAGAGGAAGGACACAGAAAGTGTGCAAGCAATATACATAAGTATACAATAACTTTTTGGACAATAACAACTTCCTTGTTCCATAATAATAATTGTAATGACAACGACAACGCCACCAACAACACCAACCAACATCCAGTTTCTTTTTTTTCTGTTTGTCCATGAGACAGAGAAAAAAATTACTATAAAATATTGCTGCTGTTGAGCTGTTTTGTAGATTGTAGAGCATCGCACATTTTTTTCATATGGAATATTAGTCCGCCTCAACTCTCCTCTGGCCTGGCCTGGCCAAATTTTTTTAGAGAGAGAAGAAGAGGAAGGAAAATGGCATTGAGGACAGGACAGGATTATGTCATCCTGTGATATGGCGATGCGATGGAATATAAACATCAGACATGGATAAAACCCGGGTTTTATTCGTTTTTACCCACGGGTTTGGAAAATAACGGGTTTTAATGGGTTTTATGG
>JAHZNI010003924.1:0-22652 GCA_027744415.1 Seira ritae | reverse complement strand
TGCGGTCTCCAGAGATTGTTGAACTTGGCAAGAGGAGGGCGGTGATCTAGTCCCGTTCCCATTCAGACTAGTCATTACCGGGGACCTTCCCGACGAGCTACCTGAGCTCGCGCTGCTCTGACTCCCTTTCGGCTTCGACAGATTGAGAGGACCATCTCCCTCAGCTGGAGCAGGTGGAGAGGCCTGCTGCTGGACTTGCGGAGCTCGAGGAGCTTGAGGAATGATAGGCAACCCAGGCCAGGATTGTAAGGGGGACAGCATCTGTATCGGGATCGGGATCAGAAACATTTTGCCTGTTAGTTTTTTTTCTTCTTCTTTTTTTCAAGACAACGATTTTCTCAAAAATGAGGTAATTTACATCGATTCATCTCAAAGGTAAAAAATAATTCAGAGCAAAAAAAAAGAATTTCATATTCATTGTTCAGTGAAAACAATCGGGTTCAAAATTCTTTCTGAACTGAACTGCTTGAAAGAATGCGTGATTGTTACACTTTACGAAATGATATGATACATATACATAATTTGCAAATTGCAGACAATAACAGGTACTATTTCGCATTTTTTCCCCTAAGGAATGTGGGTCATCAATTATTATATTCCTTTTCCTTTTCTTACATTATTTTTCTGCATGAACGGCTGCATTGACTGGAGCGGGTTGTGAAATGCTGCGGCAGCCGCCGATGCATGATGAAGTTGATCCAGGAACGGAAACAGAACAAAGTTAGGTCCCATTGCGGCAGCTGCTGCTGCAGCGGCCGCCGCTGCTTGTTGAGGGCCCATGAATGCTGGAATCGGGGATGGGATCGATGCTCTGCACCCATTTTGCTGAAAGAAAAAAATTTATAAAGAAAAAAAAATCAGCAACAATCAACAACCAAAAAAATCCTTATTAACCCCCTTTAATCATGGCTTTGACTTGAAGTTTCTCCGCCATCTGCGAAGATTTCCCTTCCTGGAACAGATGCGAAGATATAGAATATAGGGCACCATGTCAGAAAAAAAAGGAAACTGGACTTGGACTTACTTTTGCGAACATCTCTGCATTCCTCTGATTCGCAGCAGCAGCAGCTGCTGCCGCCGCCTGAGCCGCATGATTTCCTAAACTGTTTGAGGGCAGGGAAGAAGGAGACTGCTGACCTTGGCCACATGATTGGGGTGATTGGAGGGGACTGGATGATCCTCTCAGGGTATTACTGAGGTGGTGCTGGCTCAGGAGTGATTGCTGGTGCTGGAGCTGCTGTTGCTGCTGCTGGAGGAGACCCAACTGGGCGGCGGAGAGGGCGTCTGCGGACGCGTCTGGCTCTCGCTTAATTGTCTGTGGAGCAATGACCAAGAAATGAAGTTGCTTAAAATCTGTCGTCATGCGAGAATCCAGCCATTGTCATCATTTTTTTAAAAGAAATTCCCAAAGGGCATCATGATCATCATAGCTTTACTTGAGCTTAAGACAAAAAAGTGTGAACTTGTTTCTCTTTTTAAATTCAACGCACAAGCCATCCTCGACCCTAGCGATCAAATGTCATTCTAGCTTCTAGCCTGTCACCATCATCAGCATTTCCGGGGATTAGTATTTTAGCATAGTCTGCACTCTTCCACCGTTTTACCCCTCCACATTTTTAAAATTATGCTCACGCTCACGCGTTATTTTTCCGAGAGAGAGGAAAAAGTGAAAAGTCGGCATTGTTTCCTCAAAAATGTTGAAGTTGAAGGAAAAGTTCAACCGTGGAAATTTACCACTCTGTCAGTCAGAAATGTCAGAAGGGGATTGAAAGAAGCGTTTCTTTCTCAGGGGAAAAATAGAAAAAAAGTGTTTTGTTTCAAAGATTTTTTTCAACTTTAACCTCTCTTTTCTCACCTCTTTTTTTCATGACAATTCAAAGAGAACAAAGGCCATTCATTTCAGAGCGAAACTATTTTTATGGCTTTATGCGGCCTAATTGGGGCAGTTTGAGAATCCCGTTATGAAATTAAATAAAAAATACTTCTCGGAGCTTTTGCGATGGAAAGAGAGCCCTGCCTCATCTAGAGCCAGTTTCTAGAACCTCTATCAGCTCAGCTCTATCTACTCTCATTCTTCTTCGGAGTATCTCTCGGGACCGCACGAGGTCTCTAGTGGTCGTCTTTGTTCTTTCCGCCTCGTTTGTAATAATAAAATGGAAACATAAATACAAAAAATTTATTTCCATCCCTTTCCCTTCTTCTTTTTTTCTCTCCTTTCCTCCTGTCAGCATATTTTTTTCCCTGAGATCTCTCTTGTTTTGACACATTTATGCATTCGAGAAGACAATGACAGAAAGGAGTGAAAAAGAAAGAGGGAGAGAGAGAGTCGAGATTACATATATGTATATTATTATGTGTGTGCGCTGACAACCGCAACGATTTCCTGACATGGCGAAAGAAACACAAGAAAAAAAGTTTTTTTCTTCTCGGAGAGAAAAAGAAAAATGGAGCAATTGTCTTGTTAGAATATTACTTCCTCTCCACTCCACCAACATGAATCCAATTCAAAGTGCCTATGCAATATATGCAATCCAGTCAGTCATCAAAAACAGTAAAAATCTATGTCTGTCAACGTGTTTCATCATCCGATTGGATTTGGATTGCTATTGCTATAGCTATGGCAGGCATGCCTATGCATTTGCTTGGAAAAAAATACAGATTCCATTTCATATTATGTAGGTATTGTGAATTTGTGAATACGCAAAAGAAGAAACAACAACAAAAAATCTCTATTTTTTCGTTCAAACAATGCAAGACAAGTTAGATAAGTCTGCCAAGAAAATTATAAAGAAAAGTGCTGACAAGTGCGAAGAATGAAAGATTCCCTATTTTCTTGCTTATTTTTTTTATCGACATCGACTCTGGAAAATAAATGCATAAGCATAGGTAGATAGGCTTAAGGCTTTGATGGCCTGAATTTCTATGTATCTCCCAGGACGATTCCTCCTTTGTGACTACTATGCAGCAGCATTTGATGGAAATAGATGAGGTCGGAAGTGACAAGTGATTCTTTCTCCTAGTGTAAATCCCACGCTTTCCCTTCCTTTGCAATGAACAATATTGGGTTGGACATAAAGGAGAGCTAAATAAGTAGTATTATCCCCCTTTTTTTAGTCAAGTCCATTTTTTTCCCAAAGACCCACTTCCTTTCTGTAAATAAATGATAAACGATAAACTTGTTTATTCCATCCCATGCCATCATGCCAGGTAGCTAGACCGTAGGAGAACAGGACACTGGACACCATCGTCATCATGAAGGATTTGTGTTGTGATTAGACAAGCATAAGATGGATAATGGAAGAGTAGAGTAGTGTCAAAAAATGCATGGACGCAGGTCATCTAAGAAATTGAAGCCCTTAATGGAAAATGGAATAAGCACAAACAAAATAAAAAATGAACAAGAATAGGTAGGTATGGAAGAAACACTAGGTAGAAAAAATATATGTCTAGATTGCCTCCATTTCCATTTTCCATGAAATGAACATTGCGAAAAAAATATAGTGAAGTGAAGTGAGCCCGAGAAGAAGATCATCATCATCCTCAACATCAGATCATTCTTGACTGATGGTGTCTTGGGGGCTCTAACAGAATTAAGTGGAATTCACGAGAAGAGGCAAAAAGTGATTGATTAGGACATGTTCCATGGGAAACTTGCACACCAACACCAACTCCGAAAGGCTTTAAAAAAAGGTTTGGAACTTGGAAGACAAAACTTCACCTTTTGTTTCATCATCATCATCATTATTGGGAAATCGGGATACTAGGGACAGAGTGGGACCATCCAGTGGATACTAATTTTATCCATCCGGGATGAAATGGTTTTATCCACCTTAAGTCAGGTGGATGAAAGTGAAGCCCTGGATGAAATGGAAGTTATTAGTTTTAATCTAAAATAATTAATGATACAAGAGCCCATTGACATCTAATCCATATTTAAAGGCAAAAGAATGACTACCTATTTGTCCACTAAAATGTTTCTGTTCATACGTTAAATTTTAATTTCTCTTCTGCAACTTTATTTTTTGAAAGAATGACGGAAAATCAAACGGAGCTTGAAACATCAACTCGAAACTTTATGCTTATCTCTAGATAACCAGTAAAACGCGTGTGAAGTTATTGCCCAAACAAAAAGGGAACATATTTTTATTTCCCTGGCCTCAAAAATCGTCCGTTTCTTCCTATCCATCCACTTTCTTCCATTTCATCCATTTTTATTTTGTCCATCGAATTTTCGTAAAATACCGATGAAAGTCGCACTCTGACTAGGGACTAGGACTAGACATTTTTTCAGAAACAAAAACTTATTCAAAATGAATTCATCAACATCAACATCACATCACATATATGTATACATACATATTACAAAATGACAAGAAGAAACATTTAAAAAAAATAAATATGGAATTGAAATCGCCTGCCTGCTCATTCGAACTCCCAAAAGGCAGCTTAAAGCATGAAATACATAAATGCTCAATCGTCGTCGTCATCATCAAAAAACTTTTAAGGCTTTGATTTGGATGAGAGAAAGAAAGGGATGAGGAAAATTGATAGAATTGTTAAAGTTTCGCTCTCTCCCTTCAAATTCAAAGGAGATGCATGTATGTATGCCATTGCCATTCACTCATTTCATTCCATCCATTTTCTATCCATCCCTAAATACATACTTCTCTCTGCCTGTCCTCCTCGGGGAAACCAAGCTCAGAAAACACAAGGGAATTTTCCAATTATGCTAATCTTAAATTGGATTCTACCTATTTTACTCCCGTTTTTTTTACAAACGTCGCATAGTCGCATCATCCGAAAACTCAATAATGGATTCACGTTGTTCTTGTCGTGTTGTTGTGATTGAATGTCGTCGTGGAACTGAAAATTGGACAATTTACTATTTACACGAAGGTAAAGCAAAGTAAATGCTGCGTTTATTCAACATCCACAATCCACATCGTCCCAAGCCAACCCAGCCCAATCGAATCCCATCCAGATCCAATCCAATCCAATCGACAACACAAAAGAAAATGAGTTGAATGATGATGAAATTGAATAATCTTAAGGCGTTCCTTCTGTCACGTACTTACATTTTCCGTGATGTGATGATGACATTACTGAACAACTTTTTTTTTTGTTCCATGCTTTCACATCAGAACGAAATTACATCATCAGATTTCCGGAAATTGCGGAAAATTGGGACAATGCAATGCAATGTAGTAAATGGGCTGAGAAAGAGAATGTTTCCTTCCATCATTCCATATTCCATACTTGTATTTTCTCGTCGGTAAACTTTATTTTGAGAGAACAAAAACGAAATCAAAATCATCACGCAAATGAAATCTTCTTCTTTTTTTTTGCTGACAAGATTGTAATATTATTCCATCATCTCAGCTTCAGCTCTTGTGCATGTGGCGGTATATGCAATGGAAAGTCAACTGTCGACTTCTTCGACTTGATCTGTTCTTTACATTTTTTTTTGCAAAAAAAAACATTGCAGCAGTAATAGTAATAAATAGTGAAAATGCAATGTCATGCCAACTGCAAAAGCAGAAAAGGATTTAAATTTCAATCGGGATATAAGAAAAAAAATCTTTAGGAAAAAATGGATGCAGTTGCTCTCTTCGATCATTGAAATGAGGCAAGTTGCAAGAAATAAGTTTTTTTTTAACTTTTTACTCTTCTCTGACTTGATGAAGACGACTTAAGCTTTTTAGAAGAAAAAAAGAAAGAAGTGGATTTACAAAAAATTCCTTTCCGCTAAAGCACTACAAGACAAGGCTTGGACATCCATTATATCATTGCAATGCAATCGGATCGGCACCACGGGACCCAATAGAGGATATTATGATAATAATAATATGCATATTATTACAGATATGTATGCATGTAACTGTAACGCAACACAACTGGGAAATTTGAAACTCCTCCAGTGACTCTCTGAGGTGATCTTGGGTGATCATGATCATTTCCGAGTGAGCAGAGCGGAGCAAGAGCAAGCTGTTTTATGATCTCTGAAAAGTGTGTTGTAGAATTCAGGAAGCATGACCGGAACACAGGAAGAAAAAGAAAGCAAAAAGGCATGGCTAATACATACATACAGTATGCCAATATGAAATTTAAATACGAAAAGCTAAGGCAGAATTTCAGGGTTAGCCTTATGGGTAGTAATACGGGTCTGGGTCGAGCCTCATGACAATTTATGACCCTACCCCTACACTACCCGGAGCTCGATTTGGTATTTCGAAACCGGGAAGCTCGTGAGTAACTCAATAACTTTTTTGACTGTACATATCTACCATAGTAATTTATTTTGACATTTGATGAGAATGCGCGCGAGATTCAATTTTTTAAATTTTGATTTGAAAATGTAAACAGACCCGAGTACTCACAGAGGTTGCTTCGCTAAAATAAGCCATGATCATGACGCTTCATTTAGCGATCCCTAGCATTCCACCTTAAGTAAAACACCTCAAGAAAGAAAATTAAATTCTTCTAAACCAAATTTGAATTTCAGTATTTTGCCCGTTAGCCTTCTGTCTACCCACTAGGGTTTTAATAAGTCAGAAACCCCCTGAGCCCTGAACTGAACTGAGCTTCTAGTGGCTGCATTGCATTGTAAGAATAAGAATGCTCCCTATTTTCTTTCCCAGAGATTACGATCGGAAGAAGTACATATATCTCAGATCTGCTTTAGGTTTTTGTTTCGCGCTTATGACCATGATCAGAATCTGATCACACATATTTCTTCCCACAAAACAGAAAAATTTGTACAAGGTTTCTCATTCTCATAACATAACATATATTCTTCTTCATCAAGACTCTCACTCATTCAATTCAATTCACTGAGCTTCTTTTTATTTTTTGAGGGAAGATAATATACCACAACACAACCAACAACCCAAGAAGACAGAATGAGAGAGACAGGAGTAGTCATAGGAGAAATTTTTTTTGTATGAATGAATGATGATGATGTATGTACAGCTGCCTTGTCTTTTTTTTCCAGAGACAGACAGTCTACAATTGTACACTACACTGTACACTATATTATAACATAACAAGTTCTAGAAGAAAGATGATAAAAATTGTTTTAAAAAAGCAACACCAAAAAGAATATTATGATGATGATGATGAAGTAAGAAGTAAAGCGGAGAAAATATGAAAATGTTTATTACATTTTTTTACATAATATTCAGGATGATTCAGGATTGCATGGCACATTTACACCAAACTACAAAACTTCCCTGGCGAAGAAGAAGCGATAAAAAAATGAGAGAGAGAAAAATGCTCTCTTTTTGTTCATCTCTTTCTTAGGTACAAAAAAATAAAAGGAAGAAGAAAAAGACAGAAGAGATGATCTTCACACTCACTCCTCCACAGAACGTCTTGTTCTTGTTCCCTTTTTGGAGAAGCCAATAACGGTATCCCAATAATAATAACAATAATAATCATGATAGATGGTTAGATGAATATAAAGGCTCGTCATAAAAAATAATACCGTTCTCTATTCATATTCAACATTCCCAGAATCGCAGTTGTCATTTTTTTTGAGTTTCAAACAAGAAAGGAGGTTTTTCATGAAAAAAATGAAGCATCGTAGACTTGGCAAAAAAAAATATAAAATGGTGTTTTAAAAAGAGGAATTATTATGACCGGATAGGTTTCTGGTACTGAGGATGGTGAGGAGAGGAGGAGGACTGTGACGACCATACGATACATTACGTATAATATTCAAAAAGGCAAATAGGTATGTACCGTTTTTTTTGTTCATGATGAGCATGAGTATTTTTTGCAGGAAAAAGAGATGTAAAAAATTTTTTTGTTGGAGCCATCTGCCTCGGAAATTTGTAGTATAAATGTAGTATTTTTTTATGAGAAACAAAGAAGTGATTGGAAAGTGTAAGGCCGGTTGTTTAGATGCTGGGGTGCTTTATGAGCGCTTTTAAATGACCACAAATGCAATACGAACGGCCATGCCATAACACATAGCCGAAAAGTACAGGAAAAAGTCAATTAAAACGTTTATAGGATTTGATATTGATATTGCAAAATTCAAACGAATTCTTAGTCTTCGTAAAAAAATATTCGTACAAGGAAAGCGTAAAGCAAAAATGGATTAGAAATTCCCTGAGGCCCTTCCAAAAAAACCGCCCTAGGTATTATAAGAATTACATAAACAAGTGCATTGGAATTTGGAATGCATGCATTATACATTCTAAAGATGAGGACCCAACACTACTTTTTTTTCTCCCAGGAAGCGTCAACGCGAGCACATTTTCGAACTTCAAAAAACCGAGAGAAAAAAATTGGGAGGGAGGGCTCGTTTCCGTTGGAGGCTCTGTACTCCACAAGTGTTCCAAAGGCTTCGCATGCATTGCATTTCATTTAAAAAAAAATTTTACCAGTGCATTTAGAACTGAAAGATAAGTGAACATCATAATATTTTCTAAACTTTCAAACGAGAGAAAATAATCTCACAATTACGGAATGATCTCAGGCTGAAAATCTGTTTTTGATTGTATTATCATACATTACCATCTTGTTAGACGACGGGAAGAGGAGAGGTGGAAAAAATATATATGCACTGCTTGGAGGCACTTGCTCTTCTCTTCCCAATCTAAAATAATAAAATCCAATCCAATAAACTAATCTACCTCAACAACTTATGTAGGTATGTACATTGGTTCTGTTCTGGCAAAGCATATTTTTTTTCTTCAATTTCTTCCCCTTTGTGGAAAATTGAACTTGATGACATTTTCCTTGTTGTAAGTATTATGGGGGAGCGGGTGTGGTGGTGGTGGTGGTGATGGTGGCGTGCATAATATTTAATCCGGCTATTATTGCATTACATTACATTACATTGAATTGAATTGACTTGAATGAGATTATGCAGAGCATTGTCGAATTTTTGATGAGGAGTCACCCCCCACCGAGTATTATCACTTTTGAAAGGGTTATTATTATTATTACTATTATGCAGATCTATATATATATATATATATATATATTGTCAGACAAGTAACCAGCAATAAATATCAATTTGTTTTGCATTGTAAATTTAAGCAATATTGTATGGATGCGCAGCAGTAGTGGGGATGATGATGCTCAAATCACTGCGCTTTCTTTTCCATTCCACCCCTTTCCCTCCATTTCCACTGTCTCCCTCCTGGAGTGGAGTTTAACTGGGGTTAATCTCTTTGTTGTTTTGCATTCATTAGGGATGTGATGTATGTATGTATGTAGCTCCTCGAAAACATTTTTTTTACGAAAAAAAGTTTAGCTGTTAATTACAATGACGACAAAATCATGAACTTCTGTTGAACTCTCCGGAGATTAGAAGCAATGCTACCTGTTCTCTTCTTGAGGAATGAACTAAAGGGCAGTACAAATTAGTTGGAGAATATTATCTTTCTCATCTTTTCCTTTCCTCCGAGGGAAAACTTCTCAATTCGGCACAGAAATACATATAAAAAATTTTTTTTTGATGAGAGAGAAAGAGATGAGGAGGAAGAGGAGGAGGTGGAGAAATACATACACAGATGGAGAAAGACAAAGTCAGTGAAATAAAATAAAGGAAAATGTAAACAAAGTCAGTTGGATTTTACAGGAGAAGTTTGGCTTGACTTGAGCTCAGCAGCTCACAATCACATCATTCTCATGAAGGTGTATAGTTCACTTAATGAATGCAAATAATAATCAAGAAGATCAAGGGAGCGATGAGCTGATGAGCATCTCATCTCATCTCATCTCTCCTCCTCATCATCATCATCATCAAAATCAAGAACAAAGTTCACTCTCGAATAAACTTTATCTAAATAAAAGTAGAAATCTTCGGTTCTTGTTCTTGGCTTGTTGTTTCTTCTCTCTGTTTTGTTGTTGTTTCCATGTACATATGAACGAACTAGAAATTTTCACTTGAACTTTGTTAATGAGAAACTGGAAATAGAAGTAGAAAGAGAGGAGGAGAGACAGCTTGAAGGCAAGGCGATAAAGAGGAAAGGGTGCGAAAATGAAAATATATCTACCTTATCCTCTATAATATATCTAGATATATCATACTAGGTATCTATGTATATCCATCGTGTCGAGGTATTTAGAAGTAATCATTCATCTTTAACTATTTTCAACATGCTTACTTAACTCCACAAAATACTTCTTCTTTTATTTTCTTTTCCAAAACTAAACTAAAGAGTTTCAGGTGGAACTCGTCTCTTTTCCTAATTACCTATGTACTGTAGGAAATACTATCGTTTTGTATTCTGCAAAATAATGTTTTCAACAAAAATAAAAATTTTGGATTCAAATTTTTTAAAAAATACCAGAGATGGATTTTGTCCGGACAATATTCGTTATTTTCCAGGACATTAAAAATAATGGACTTTATGGGAAATAATGGAAAATATGGACAATAATGGGTAATAATGGACAATATTCCGTTTATTATGGTATCATATCGCCCCTTTTACTCCATGATTACCCTGGTACGTATATATCAGCGTTGTATAATATTATTGTCCGTTTTCTAAATTTGATATTGCCTATTATTGTCCGGACAATATTATTTTGTCCACCCCCTGATTATTGCCCAGCGCCAAGCCTGAAAAATACAGCCTGGAATCAGGGTTCTGTTCTGAGCCCGAAATTCGGTTAAAAACCACACTCCCTAAATCCAAAAGTAGAGTCCCTGCGAAATAAAGTTTTTGGAAGGAGTAGGAGGAAGTACGTAGGTAGGTGCTTTCCTTGCTTCACCTATTGATTATTTACCAATGTGAAGTTAGGCACCTAAGTCAGGAAATGGAACCAAAAAGTAACCATAGTCACAACAAAGTTTATTTTACCCCCAAGTTCCCAGTATACATATTAATGTACCTATGTATTTGGGAGAAAGTTTGAAGAAAACGGTATGTCGCTGACAACAACGACCAAACCAGGACACCACCACACCAAAAAGGAAATGAGTTTTGAGATGTCTTCATTTCATGCATAGTTCATAGCATAGTCCGCACTTCATTCACCTGCAAAAATTTTTTTTACAAGATGGTAAAGTCCGGAAATCCTTCAGTCCTTCCAAGATTCAAGCTTCGATGTTGCTTTAGGCATTCTAAGGAAAAGTAAAAATTCGGAATATTTCTACTGACCGAATTATAGTTAAAAGCGAGGCTTTACTTTTTACATCTGCTCTGCTCTGCTACTGCAGCAGCGTGGAGCCATTTTTGGAAGGATGCATCACGATCATAATGATAGCTGATCATAGCAGCCTTCTAATAAACGCGATCATAAAAAGTAAATGTAGCGTACCACATTTTACAATTTTTAGAGAGATGCACTTCCTCTCCCGAAAAAAAACAATCGACTCGTTTTCATTTCGCCAAGTGAAACCAATAATAAAGAGGCTTTAAAAGGATCGTTTTAACTGGAACATAAAAAGTTATGCGTCCCAAGTTGAAAATTTAATGCGTTGCAATGAGCTACCAACTACCCACTACCCATTATGTATGTACAGGCTACAAAAAAAGAAAGCTAAATATTTAAAGCTTCCTCCACAACAACAAAAAAAGTGTTAACAATATCCATACATAATCCCATTGTCTACATTCTACATTCCTCACGGTATTTATCACCATTTCTGGGGTCAAAGTGTGAAGCAATTTTTTTCAGAAAGTGAAAGGACTCGACTCAAGTCTCTGTGTAAAATATACAGGATTTTTTTTTTCACTTTGCATACCTATTATGCATATGCCACGGCTGGTATCATCCTCCAAGCTTTAACTCGAAAGATAATGTTTCATTGATGATATCATATTTCATCCCGTTGTTTTTGTTATTGCTGAGTAATGTGCACTAAATGAGCATCATCATCGTCACATGGTATCATCCGAGCACGTTAAATACCGCTTGCTTACTGGTGGGTCTCATAAAAAATGCATAATAATCCGAAAGTAAAAGTAAGCCGGGCCAACGACAACAAGGGACGACTGGCTGTGACTATGCCATAGTCATTGCCATACGACGACCACGACCACAAAAAAATGTAAAGTGGGAACAGACGGCATCACCAGAAGAATAAAATTCATGGAATGCTTTTCCTCCGTGAGGAACAAACCGAACTCGGGATTTACATTCTTCTATTTTTTACAAAGAGCTCATAATAATGTGCCCGCATTTTATATTGTGATCGTGATCTCCTAGCAGAGGAGCAAGCACACACAGAGAGAGAGAGAGATAAAAGAATTATTATTTTCTTCATAAAAAAAATATTACAAGAGCAAACAGAGAAGGATAAAAAATCCGGAGGGTTAGGAAATATTTATAATATGCAATGCGGTGCAATGCAATGCAATCCGAAATCTGGAATCCGAATAGGGATACGGATTCATATTTTTTGTGTTGTGTGTGGCGTGCCCTGCCATACTCTTCTCATCATCATTATTTCTATTTAAGGAAGCAAAACTCTTCTTATTCCATTTTTCCATATTCCAATTGTCCCAAGTCAAGACGGAAGACGTAGAACAAGGACAAAATTTTTTTTTCCTTCTTCGGAATTATTATCATCAGTTGAGTTGATATGTAGCTTTTCCCCCTCCCGAATGAGATGAGATGGAGACGCTCCTCCAGGCCACTCTACGCACGCACGCGGTTGCAATATTTTTATTAATACATATATACTTTTTAGAATGAGCGGAAGTGCGCCTTGTACTTCATTTTTTTCTCTCCTGAAGACAAAGCTAAAAAGGAAAATGAGCCGGAGTGGAGTAAATCAGCGTCATCGTCGAATAAAAAATAAGAAACTTCTCCTTCTTCAAATATTCACCCTTTCTTTTCTCCACTGTAGATTTTTTTATCAATGGGCTTAGAATGGAAGATGACAGCTGGTATGGTATTGGTATGCAATAATATATGGAAAATGAGAAAATGGATTGCTTTAGTGATTCGCGGTTTTTTATAATATTGTCTTTGCGGTTGGTATTGGTATTGATATCTTGTGGAGTGGAGTGGAAGGAGGCATCTTAGCTCTGGCCTGACTTTGGCTTTGGCCTGTCAATATAATTTTTTTTGTGTTGTTGAAGTATTATGTAGCATTTAGTGCAATGCTTTTGTGTCATAAATTGTTGTCAACTTTTTAAAGTGTCATTACTTTCACGAGAGGAATTATATACGAGAGCAAGAGGAAGGGTGGAGATCCATTAAAAAAGATCTTTCACTTCCAAGTTCCAACGAACAGCCAAGCCAAGCCAGCCCAAGAGCAGAACTAAAGAAGCGGAAACAAAAACAGAATGTCATTCTCTGACTTTTTCCCCATCCACTTTTCATTGTCTGAACGCTCAACCTGAACTCAACGACACTTTTACTGCCACTAACAGAGTAGAAGTCTAGACATTCCTCCACTCACATCAATCCACAATGGAAGATTTTATGAAAAGTGATGACAAATATGTGCCATAACCGCAACCGCACCGAAGCCAAAATGGAAAGATAAAGATCTCACAAGATACCATGCATGCATAGGTATTTACCTACTCCTTTTTTTACTTATCCGTAAAAAAAATTATTTAGTTCAAAAGCTCTAGCGATATGATATGATTCTCTTTTTCCCTTCCCGAAATAAAAAAAGAAAGAGAAATGAAGAAGGTAAAGTAAAGTAAAAAGAGATGTTGTTGATGTGATTGAGATTGCGGCTCCACATAAAAAATAAAATAGAATATTCTTTTTTTTTCCTAAGAATACCATCAGATCAGATCATATCATATCATCTCAATCTCGTCACGTCACCATTCCTCTGCTGTATACAAGTAGAAATAGAAAAAAAGGAGGAGGATTATAAAATTATTTTTTGGAACAATTTCATAATTTTTTTCTTCTTCTTCTTCTCTTATTTTTTTTGATATGAATATTATGATTCTCCAAAAAAATGAAATATTTTAGAGCCGCTGTCTTCGTCTTCCCCTGAAAAAGTTTTCGAGAGAATGCTTCCTTGTTTCACTAGAGAACTTATTTTTTTATCGTCATTCAGGCATATTTGCCAAGAAAATTATCTCTATATTTTTTTTCGGCATCTTCGATTTTCCCTATATAAATTTTTATTTTTGGAACAAGAGCACCTACCTACCTATCTTTCTTCCATTTTTCTCGCTTTTTCAGACCAAATTTTTTTGTGTTTCACCATCAGGATCATCATCAGCATCAGCATCACGTTCTGTTTTATAAAGTGACAGAGAATCGTTGGTCGTTGGAAGAAAAAAAAGAGCGAAAAAAATACATATAGTTTGAGAATCTTCCGAAAAGTCATCATAATTTTTTTTTCTTGTGTTGTATTATGTGATGTTCGTCTTCTTTATCTTCATGAAAAAAGAAGAAGAAGAAGGAGATCATCTTGAAGAAGACAAGAAGAGCGTCGTCGTCGTCTACTTCTTGAAGAGAAACACAACAGCAGCTGTTGCACGCGTCGTCAACGATAAAAATATTAATATGCAAATGATATGAGTAATATGACAGGGAATATGCATTCACACACGGAGACACACACACAGACACACAGAGAGAGAAAGAGAAACAAAAATCAAAATAATTTCCTTCTTTTCCTAAGTCTTCCCTTTTTCCACTCATATTTTTCTTTTGCATTTTACGGAGCGGAGCGAGTAGAGTAGAGATATGATGCGATGCGGCATCATCAACAAAAAAAGTATTTTGTGGCGAAGAAGTAAAATAAAAATACACGAGTAAAATAAAATAACAGAGTCTCATTTTTCATTGCTTAATTTTTTCAAAGGGAAAATGTATCTTGAGGAGAAAAAAGGATGGAGAGAATGGAATGAATTTTTTTGCAATATAAATCGGCTTTGAGAATGGTTACAGGTGAGGTGTTTATACAATGTCTAGATCTAGAGATGAGGATTGGAATTTGGAGTGCATTAAGCATAAAAGTATATGGCACACCTGTGATAGAAGAAATTTTTTCTGATAAAAAAATCCCCAATTTCTGAAATCAGAACTTGGTGAGTTCTGCCAAATTAATTGTGTACAATTTGCATGTCAGTACTAAATCAGTGAGTAGGGTTTTTAATTCACTCAATTTTCCCTTCTCAATAAGAGTAAAAAGAGGCGCTTATCAATCTAATCAATCAACATTGAAACTGAAACACACGTTCAATTTTTTAATAGTTTGAAAATACCGCGCTAGGCAGGTTTCCATTTCAAATTCAAAACATTATCCCGTGTTCTGATTAGCTCATGCATGTTAGACTCATCCTGTCGATTTCGTTTGCCTTGAACACAATCCTTGTCAATGTTATCGAAATCTTTGGAATACAGTCTAACCTCGTTATAGGGTCCACGCAAGGGACGCATATATTTTGGACACTGTATGCATCGGACACTATATACTGTGTAAGCATATGTAGTAGGGTTTTTAGGGCCAAATTTGTTTGAACACTCTAGCCATCCGGACACTATAAGGGCGTCAATTATATCGAGGTTTATCAATCACTGTATTATCAAACTTATCAATACCTACCGAACTGATATTGAATTATTGAATGCAAAAAAATATGAAACACGGGCAATGAATTGTACTTAGGTAAAATTCAGAAATTTCCATCGGGAAACATTATTCTCATGAGAAGAGTGCCTTGTACTTCGTCTAGAAACCTTGTTTGCATAGAATATTGATATTATGTTCCTGAAATGGCTGAATTGGAAATAATCTTCTACGATGCATGGGATGGGAAATGATTAGATAGATGAAGATGCACATCGACATCGTCGATCGTACTAGATTAGATACTCTTGTGAGCAATACCTAAATTTGATAGTTTACTATTTACTATTTACAGATGCAATTAGAGAGAATTTGAGAGAAAAAAAATCAGAGATTGAGTTCAAGCTCCTTAGCTCCTTACCTTCGAGCTGTGTAGTTGATGAGAAGATGGAGGATGAGGAGGAAGATGATGATACTGTTGTTGTTGCTGATGCTGATGTTGGTGCGGCTGTTGAGACTGATTTTGGGAGGATGAGGATGATGATGATGATGAAGTTGTCAATGTTGATCCTGGAATTGGATGATGATGATGCTGAGGATGATGACTTGAACTATTATTACTACTACTACAACTGCTGCTGCTGCTCCCTCCAAGATTATTCGCATTCGCCGACTGGG
The DNA here is from genome assembly GCA_027744415.1 of Seira ritae. Classification (NCBI taxonomy): domain Eukaryota; kingdom Metazoa; phylum Arthropoda; class Collembola; order Entomobryomorpha; family Entomobryidae; genus Seira; species Seira ritae. The sequence continues at coordinate 6,514 of JAHZNI010003924.1, read as the reverse complement.
AGGAGGAAATGGGAGACTGATTATGAGACTGTAGCTGCTGCTGCTGTTGCTGAGGATTATTGGATTTCGTTGTGAGGATCTGCTCGCGTAACTTCTGAAGTTGAGTGATCATTGCCGAAAGCTGCTGCTCGTTCTCCAGCAGGGACTCATCGTCCCCTCCACCACCTCCGAGCCCTACCAATGGGGCAATGTTGGAAATGCTAAAAAAAATTGGAGAAAGTCAATTTTTTATTTAAGCTTTGTTTATTCAAAATTAGATATTTGGCCCAGATAATTTTTTTTCCTCCATCCTTGCTTTCCTCCATGCATAAAGAGATAAATATCATTTCCCCTTTTTAAAAAAATCTTTTTTTGTTTACGTTTGGCGGAACAGTTGAAAGCAGAGTTCCCAGCTTGAAACCGTTCTTTCATAAGAACAATAAATTATTGTGGTATTTTTTTGTGGCTTTTCCGTTAGCGCTTCGAATGTATGTAAATGAATGAATTTTTTTCCTTACCTTTGGTCCATGTTGAAAGCTTGTGCCTGCGGTGATGTAGCCGCATTCGGTGAAGCATTTCGCCCGGGACCAGCGCCATTATTCTTTGTGACATTGTTATTACTAGCGATGGCGGATGCAGCGATGATTCCTCCGCCAGAAGTTGGAGTGTTTCCACCACCACCTCCAAACTTGGAAGTGAGCTTCCTCAGCACGTCATCCATACTCTTTTTGTGGTTCTTTGAATCAATGTTGTTGTTATTATTGTTATGAGGAGGAGTACCAGAATACGGCGCATTCAAGAAGGGGCTCTTCCGGCAGAAGCTATCACTTGAGCGCTGACTATTATTTCCGGACTTGGGCTCACCATCCGAGCCAAAGTCTGAGATTTCGTTGTCGTCGATTTCGTGATCTCCACCGCTGTGATCATGATCTTCATCCTCCCCTTCTCCTCCTCCACGATTTCCCCTTGTCCCCCGCGGAAATGTCCTTCTCGATTTACGAGTTAGCTGCTGCAGTAGATGCTGGGGGGAGGAGGAAGTTCTCAAGCTTGGCAGAGCAGAGAGCATCATGTCATCCTCCTCCTCTTCATGACCCCTCTCTAGTTGTTGTTCCCCCATGAAAATGTCATCCTCCTCTTCCTTATCTTCCGTGTTGGAGAGATCCTTATTGTTATTATTGCTACTGGATGATGACCTCAAGCATCGGTGACTACTCCGCCTGGACTTGCTACTACTGTTCTTGGGGTAATGATTAGGAAAGACTGAGGATGAGGAGGAGGATGACTTGGGCCTCTCGCGGAAATCCATCCTCGTTTTGAGGAGATTCACCATCACCTGGGATTCTTCATCTGAGGAGGATTGCTGATCTCCCCCACATTCCTCCATTCCAATTCTATTGTTGCCCCTGGTATTACTACTGCTTAGCTGAAAGTCCATGGGAACTGCGACGGAGGAATTCTCTTCTTCACACTCGTCGTTATCCTCATCTACCTCTTCCAATTTTTGGTTTCTGTAGCAGTCTCCTTGCTCATGTTCGCTGCTCTCTTCGAGATCCCAAGTATTATTAGCATCATTCTCGTGAGCGAAGGGAGTTGCTCTTTTGTTCGCTCCTGAGATTTGATTCGAATGCGCTCGCCCCACAACTCCTTGTTCTTCGGCTCCGCCTCCCTTTTGTGTTCGCTCTGTGCGGTTGTACGTCGAGCAGAACGCATCAAAAAAAAGAAAAAAAAACACATTTGAGTTGTTAGCTCAAGTAAAATGCATCTATCTTCTTGATACTTTCTTTTGTATCTTCCTACTATTGTACATCAAAATACTATTGTTCAGCTTACCTCCTGCCTCCTCGAACTTGTTTGGCGGTGACTTCCTTTTCGAACTCATCTTGAGTATATTATACTGTTTTCTTCACTCCTTTTTCAATCCCACTACTGGGGCAATGAGAGACTCTGAATCTGAAAGGAAAGAATGAAAATATATTTCATTTGTATTTTTCCCCCTCCAAAACTGGGCCATGGAACAAATTCGCTGTGCATCTTTTACAGAGCAAAATATCATCTAAATTGAAACGAGGATGCCATTAATTTTGCTGATCATGTCATCAATGCGGAATATCTTATTATTGTACAAGTACTGGCAGTACAAGTACAAAGAATAAATAAGAAAATAAGCGCTTCGAGATTCAGATTCAATACAATAACCCTTTTTTCTTGGTAATCATAATCATAATCATGGAGAGTCAATCGTGGAATTATTATATGGCTTTGATGGTGATGGTGATGATGATGATACTCTGTACTTCTGTTGTTCCTTTCGTACTTGTTGTTTTTCATTCTCTTCATCGAATAATTCCAGAATAATGATAATCATAGTCTTTTGCTCTTGCTCAATTTAAGTTACTCAATAAAAAAGTAGTGGAGGAAAAGTGACCACAAAGGTCAGGCTTGAATTGAAAGGTTGACTCACATTTTATTCCATTATCAGTATGTACCAGTGAAAAAGAGATCAAATGGAGCCACAAAATAAAATCTTTATTTTTTTAAAGTAATTCTTCTTTCGCGAATAATGGAGGGAAAAAATAATCAATACCTTTTAATCACATTGACTAACTAATAACTCAACTGGTTTCGCCTTCTCATTAAAGCAGAGAGGTTGAAATAATAAAGAGCGTTTTTCTATTTGAATAAAAAAAGAGGCAGAACAAATAATATTTCAATGGCCGAAGTCTTTACCCAACCCATATGAACGGTCGGTCATGTTCGCAGGAGGGGAAAAATTGTGAAACAAGCATAAAAAAATTCTTAGTCATAATTAATCGTAATCAATTTTTCTCATTTGCTTATTATCAGCCCGAGAGAGAGCTTTTTTTATTGGATTCGGTGTGATCATAATTTTTTTTTTCTAAAAAATAAAATACGCGTATCATGATCATCATCATCATCATGCATCAGTTCAGATTCCATTCCAGTCGAGTTTTTCTGGGTTGGGCAGCGTAGAAGTAGCCATAGTTATTATAATCATAGTCATAGTCACTGGACTTAACTTGAGCATTATTATTACTTATTCAATATTTCAACCCTTTCTTCTCCTCTCTTGATAATGAAAAGTGCGACATAATACTTATATATAGTTTAGTGGTGGTCATCATAATCGTAATCATATTCAATCATGAGGCAATGTCCACGTCTACGAACGTTTCAGAGAGGAGAGAATCATGGCGCCGTCATGCCATGCCATGCCATGCCACGCCACGCCGCAGCGTTCTATAGTTCTGCCGTAGAGAGAAGACAAAAAAAAAATTGAATACTTAATTAATGCATTTTATAATATGTAGTTCGATTGGAATCATAAGGTGTCTTGTCTTGTCTTGTCTTACGGCACTCCCATCCCATCTCTCGCTCTAATCATAGTATTCAATTTTTTCTCATTATTTTCTCCAATCTTGACTCCTCCTGATCACATCACCACTACCACCATCGTCATCGTCATAGTCATCAGATACGACTACTTTGCAAAAAATAAAACGAGTTGAAAAAAATATGATTGCGACAACTCTATTTAAATGATAAGCATTTACCTATATATCTTTCTTGAGAAAATAATAATTTTCTAAGTATGTAAAGCTTACCTAGAAAAATAGATAACTCCCGTACATTGGTTAAATGTACCTTTGTAATTTTTCTTATTCAATTGATTGAATACGTGGAAGCTATTTATCAGACTAGACCTAGACCAGGCCCTGACTGACTATGATGATGAGGTTGATGATGATGATGATACTCTTATCAATCAAGAATACTGTCGTTCGTCGCTTGATTTCTCATGCGTAAGCACTTTATTGTGTGATCAATTAAGATATTTAAACTAGAGTTTCCAGAGTTCCAACGTGGCACTGTACTTGTACTTCTGTCACTAGTCACTGTCATGTCAACCAAATCACCTCATGCCATTTCATTTTTGTCTACGATTGCTCAATACCTTAAAAAAATCCCCTCATTACAATCACGCTAATTATAATGTATTTAAATCACAATGATTCTAAAAATGAGAGAAATAAAAGCACGTGAATTGGAAGGGAAAAAAATGACTTGATTTAGTACATATTCCAGTTTACTTTGAACTTTGCTTTTGGAAACAGTTCAGGCGGGATCGGGAGTCGGGAGGTTCCATTCTTTTTCAAATATTCCCGCCGAAAAAAGTAACCTACAGAAAGATTGCCTTTTGAGTTTTGATTGCATTTGCCATTGCCGTTTTCCATTTCTTGTAGAACAAAATTGTCATCTGTGGTTCATACGCTGCAGAGCTGAGGTGATGATGTTTTCGTTCGGGAGGGAATGAAGATGGTTTTTTCCTACAACCGAATCGAGCATTATCATTTTATCAATTAAAAGCAATCTCAGATCGCGTTGCTTGATTCATGGACTTGGGTAATTGAAACCGCAACCGCAAAAAAAGATCATTAGGCCCAGCAAAAAAAACTCTGGACATGAGAATATTATGAAGTATGTATTATTTTTTTTTTCTGTAAGATGAAGATGAGATGTGAAAAAAAAATTCTGCAAATTGATTTCGCGTTGTATTTCATTTCATTCCTTTCCCGTAGATACATATTTACCACTGTAGTGTAGCCATATGTTTGCATTCACTCAATCAGCAACATTCATTTACTTTCTGACGCTTCCTGCTTTAGAATTAGAAAACGCATTATTTCTTTTCTCACTCTCGCAATCGTACTTAATCGCAAATGCAAAAAATATATATATACGTAAACGTACACTCTCGCACATATTTAATATGATTCCATTATGGTTTCTTTTTTCTGCTTTTCAAAAAACATCAACAAAAATCTCTCTTTTTGCTCATGAAAAAATAAAAAAAATCTGAGAATACTGTACATAGGTAATTAGATAAAAAGCATTTCAGCTCAGCTCAGCCTGAATCTGAGTGAATGGATGACTTTATTTTTTTCGCCACAATGTTCGCATTACTCATCGCTCCATACTCACTTCCCTTTTCATCGTCCCATCTTCATTAGAGGAAGAAGAATATGTATCGTAATATTTTTTTTATTTACAATTCCATTCCATGTGCAATGCAGATTGAGCCGACGACGGTGAACAATCAAATATTACATACATTTCCTTTAACGAAGAACACTAACAAGAACTTAAGCCCAAAGCCCGGAAATAATTCTTTTCCTGAAAAAATATATGATGAGCGTAAAAGCACACAAGAACAAATGGCCCGTCTTCCAATGGTAATAGAGCGCATCGGATGGAAATCAAGATTACGGCCAAAAAAATTGCCAAAGAGAATTTTGATTGATGCAAAATTTGTGGAAGGTGACGTGTATCAAAAAAATCCAAACCCTACAAGAACATACATACATACATACATACATACCTAGTAGCTAGTAGGTACATAAATAGTAACACAAGACAAGACACGCCATGAAATTTTTTTTGTATCTATGTATCTCCTTCTCAGAAAAAAATATATTATCCTTCGCATTATCTTATCTTGCTTTGCTTGCATCCTACATCCTTCTTCTCCTTTTAATTTCATGAGAATTAATTAGAAAGGAAAAAAAGGATAAAGATGAGATGGCCGGAATAATAGAGTGAAAATTATGACTGTTATATTGTTCCTTGACAAGCACTTCTCCTTTATATTCCTCCCGATCCTGCCAAGAGGGAATGAACCATTGCCAACAAAACTTAGATACATAAATGTAGAATATACAGTCGTGTTTTAATGCGTGCACACAAAATAATAATAGCAAACAATAATAATTGAGAAAAAAATGATAATGCGAAGGTGTTAGCATGAAGTGCTTAAGGTACAAAGCCAAAACTCAGAAGCCATAGTCCTTTCAAAAGAAAAAAATTTTTCGTGAGGTGCTTCACTCTATAATACCCTCCTCCTCCTCTGCATCTTGAAGGAGTAAACTTCAGTTTCAAGCCGAAGGAAAATAATATGCATGCCCATGACAACGGCGAGGCAGCCGACTGACAAAACCATAGACGTAGTCATTCATTATTAAGGACTATACTATTATTTTCAGTATTGATAAGCATTTCCTTCGTTTTCACTTTAGATTGTGCTTGAAGGAACTTGCACAGGTGAAGAGGATGGAATTTAAGGTTTCTGGAGAGATTTGGTTCGAAAAAATAGGTGTCCCTAAATGATGCTTTCAGCGAGCTAAATTGCTGAAGCCGTTCGTTCGTGAGTGCTCGGGTATGTCGTCAAAATTCAAAAATTTGAATCGCGCGCGCAATCTCATCAAACGTCAAATCACTATGGTAGATGCTGTCAAAATTGTTATTGAGTTACTCGTGAGCTTCCCGATTACGACAAGACAAGCAAACTGACTAGTAAGTGACACACTCGACTAATCGAGTTTCCACATAGGAAATAATATTTTATGTCAATTAGCACCTGCTGAACACGAATATGACAACCGCAGCTCTGCTTAGGTCTTTAATTAATTTTAATTTTAGTCTTAAAGTTGGTTAGTCGAGTCGCATTTTCCATTACAGT
>JAHZNI010003923.1:0-12663 GCA_027744415.1 Seira ritae | reverse complement strand
CAAAATATTGAATGCATATTAGAATACATTTATCGTATGATTTATAGGAAACCGATGAACCTTTATTACTGCAAACTTTGTGATAAAAGCTTCACGCAAAAAGATACGAATGCATCTATTGTCAAAAACCCTTCGACCTTCTGCAAAAAGTTCATAGGCACCAGCAATATCACGAGAAGATGAAAGACAGAGAGGTCTTCAAATGTGAATTGTGCGGAAAGCACTTTTGGTCCGAATGTGGCTGGAGAAAACATCAACGACTGATTCATGAAATAGTCAGCCCCAGAACAATTAAAACACGGGAAACTTTGTACGAGTGTCATTTGTGCAATAAAATTATTGAAAAAACTGCGGAGTTTCGGGCGCATTACAAAGAGCAGCATCCTGAGGAGAAGAAGTATTCATGCAAATATTGCAAGCGATGGTTTAAAAGTGTCATGAATGCTCTCTCCCATCAACGAACCCAGCATGAGAAGAAAAAACCAATAAACCAAGAACAGGATCCTGCCCTTATATTGGATCCTCCTGTAACAGGGTAAATATTCAAACCTAATTATTTGATGAATCAAAATGGTAATCAAAATATTGAATGCATATTAGAATACATTTATCGTATGATTTATAGGAAACCGATGAACCTTTATTACTGCAAACTTTGTGATAAAAGCTTCACGCAAAAGACGAGCAAAGATTTTCATGATAGATCTCATCATAACAGTCAGGTTGTTATCTGTTTAACGTGTGGCGGCTCGTACTTTTCAAAAGCTCACTTCCAACTTCACAATGTAAAGATGCACAAGGGAATCGCCAAATGTTCCGACACGTTACACGACCCTTCAAAAGAGCAATTGAAGTCATTAGGGATCCAGATTAAGGGAAAATTGGCACTTCAGTGTTTTATTTGTTGGAACCATATTCCTGGAATTAGGAAAGTTGCTCAACATTTTGAAGAACGCCATCCTGGGTCGAGTCCTGAGAAATGCCCGCAGTGCGAAAAAACTTCTTCTGACTATAGAGATCTATTCAAACATGTGTATCGACACACTGGAGCACCTAAAAGATACCAATGTGACAAATGTCCGCTAGATTTTTTCGAAGAATACCAACTGAAGCATCACAGCCGGGTCCACATACCAGAAAATGAAAAGGAGAAATTGCCTTGCGACATTTGCGGTGCATTGTTCTCCGACAAGGCAAATTTAAATCAACATACTCGGCGAAAGCATGATCCAGACACGGCAAACTTTCGCTATATTTGCGAGATCTGTGGGAAGGAATATTCTCTCAGAAAAACATATCTTCACCATAAGCAGACCAAGCATTCGACTAATCTCGAACACAAGTGTCCACACTGTCCAAAGGCGTACGCGCATTTGCATGCACTCAAAAAACATATGAATTTTCATGCTCCCCTCAAACCATTCAAGTGTCCCCACTGTGACATGAGGTTTTCTTACACGGCGAGTAGACAACGACATGTGAAGGAAGTACATCTAAAAATTGAAAAGAGAAAATCACCCAAGAAGCCTAACTTGACTGCTGAGAGACATGCGACCTTTGCCTTGGGCCAAAATGCAGCAACAGAAGAAAGGTCTCAAATTGCGAATGACCAACAGATCTAAAGCGGAGTCGGACTTGCTCACTCCGAAAGTTCAAGGCTGGATGCCTCAAAAACAAGTAGACTATGCAGGAAAGAAACAAGCATTTAAGATGATATTATTAGAACGGCAGGCAATTCGCTTATTAATTTGCAGTTTTATATTTTGAAAAAAATTATTCATGTATTTATTGACGAAATGATATCGCTAAAAGAATGAAAGCCTCGCGATGCCACCAAATCTCTGAATAATAAAAGCTAGTGCATAATTTATCCCGAAATCGCAATGCTTTTGGAACTGTTGAAATGAATTTGAAATTAGTTCATTACAAACATAAAAGCACACAGCTACCTACATTCTACATGAACACGAACCGAACGCTTTCCATTTGTGCTCCATTCAATTTGTCTCTGCATTTGCTTTGCTCGTTTGCTCACATTCGCATTCTGCAATACATATAATATGGATGTGAATCCACAGCACGATGAGACATAATGTGGCTTTACATAAGAAAAAACCAAAACAAAATTCTTGACATTTCATTTCTGTGTGCTCTTCTCATTAGAACTGAGATTTGATTTGAACCAGACAAGGCTTTTTGAAATATTCAAAACCAATTGCTCAATGACTAGATTTTTTCTTTTCTTTCTATAATTGTGTAATCTTTTTGTTGAAATTGTGGAGTGGTTTCGTGGAGTAAATAATCATGAAACGAAAACTTCGTAAAAGTGTTCGACGAAAGATAGCTTCTCCAGCAATAAAGGACGACCCTTCGGAGTTCAGTAATGATGATGATGAGGGCAAAAACGGCTTCACAGATCTGAACTGTCTATTTTGTTTCACGGCAATATCGTCTTCCGCGGCTTCGGCAAACGTCCTTGGGGATTTTTCCCCTGGAGGTGCTCTCCAAATCAGAATAAATGATCTTGCAAAGAACAAACAAGCATTCCGTGCGCTATGTTGTCATTTGAAGGTGGAGTGGGTGGAGGATGAAAATGGTCCGTTGACTGCAAATCATGAACAAAGTCTTCCATTGTGTTTTCAATGTCAACACTTGTACCAAGAATTTTATCAACTCGAAATGCAATTGAAGGAGTTGGAGAGGATGCTGATGGGAAGAGTTCATCTAATCAGGAAAAGGATTTCCCGAAGTTGGAACAGGAATGTGCCGTCCTCATCAACCAACGTATTGCTGGAAGGAATCAACAGATTTCGACTGAAAGTTGTAGGAAGCGAAGGTACGCATTATGTATATAGTTTCCGGTTTCACTTAAAAAGATCCTTGTGATATCATGGCAAGTGCATATCTATATGGCTATTATATAGCTATAACATTATGATAAATTGAATTAATTAATTAGGGAACACCATTCAAGATCCTTTGGGAAACATTGAAATTGAAGCTCGTGCACCCAAAATCGAATCAATTCCACCGCCTCAATTAGAAAGCGATTTCGAGGATCATATCCTATTTGAAGATGAGGATGATGCGAGAAATGAATCCGATTTATCTACTGGCAGACCTGAAACTAATAAGATGGACTACAATGATGAATTCCACGATATTGAAGGAGAATCGCCGGATGAAACCGTTAGCTCTGACTCGGACTATGAAGTAGACACGTAAGTAATCTTGTCTTCTTCATTTCATCATTAATTTTTATGCTCATTTCATTAAAAACTATATAAGCCACATTTTTTAAGTGAATATCGTATTTGTGTTCCAGTCGAAGGCGTAGATCTTCACGGATATCGTCCAGCTCAAGCAGGAATACTCGACATAAAAAGAAGGGTCAAAAACCAGGAAAACGTGCGACGCATAGTCCAATTCTCAACCAACCCTTGTTAACCTGTCATATTTGCGATGAAGTCAAAGTCGGGCGTAACGAATTTTACAACCATTACAGTGAGATGCATCCAGAAGAAAAGAGATACACCTGCAAATATTGTCAACTTAATTTTAAAAAATTATACGACGTTACCAGTCACCAACGAACTCATACTGGCGAGAAGCCATTCGTGTGTCATTACTGTCACACGAGTTTGAAAAGCAGAAGATCTTTGAAGTTGCATATAAAGAACTTCCATGAGAAAGAATCGCTAGAGGAAGTCTTTACCTGTGATCAATGTGACAAGTCCTTCATAACCCTTACCCGCTTACAAAAACACGAAGAATCGCATTCGGACTTGGTGATGATGTGTAAAATGTGCGGATCAGCATTTCGAAATATTGTCAGCTTTAATCAACATAACGGAAAACATCACAATGGAAAGGCTCAACGTACCCCACGAATTACTCCCGATCAAGCTGAGAAGCGAAGGGAATCTATTGCACCGACGGCACATGGATCAGGAATTCCTACTACTAGTACCATGCTATCATTCACATGTCACGTGTGTTGGAAAGATATTAGTCAGACAGAAGGGGTAAAATCGCACTTCAAAAGAGAACATCCAGGTCAAGATCCTAAGCAATGTTCACAGTGTGGCAAGAAATGCAATACGTACACTGACTGCAGAAAACACGCCAGGAGACACTTTGCCGAGATGAAGCAGGTTAACTGTGAACAATGTGAAATGAAGTTCTATTCAAATCACGAGCTCAGAAAACACGTCGAAAAGAATCATGAGGATAACGGGAATCTTCCTCAATCCAATTCATTTGTGATTTGCAAATCTTGTGGCTCTTCCGTACGTCTTTATTATTTTCCAATACACAATAAAAAGCTTCATGGTGGAAACGCCGAGCGTACAGAACCATGTAACGAAGAGGATGTCGAGAAACTGAGAGAATCACTGAACATTGAAACAAAAGTTCTCACTAAATGCCATATCTGTTGGAAAGATATTAACCATACAGAAGGGGTGAAGCTGCACTTTCAAAGGAACCATCCTGGTCAGGATCCATATCAGTGCTCACAGTGTGGCAAAAAATGCAGTACGTATAGGGACTTGCGAAGACACGTTGTAAGGCATACCGCTGACTCTGACATGAAGCGATTTCAATGTGCTTACTGCCCGAAGAAGTTTTATCAAGGAAATGAACTTAAAGTTCACGAATCGCGCATTCATTCGAATCAAGGGGAGATGCCTGTGGATTCTAAATTTGTGATGTGTAAGATGTGCGGAGGCTCATTTAAACCGATAAATTTTGCACCACACAACAAGAGGGCCCATAATGGAGAAGCGGAAAGTACTCAGCTAATGACTCAAATGGAAATCGAGAAAGAAAGAGAATCGTTAAATCTAACAGATCCAAGAGTTACCACTTGTCATGTCTGTTGGAATAAAATTTTGCCTTCGGAAGGAGTAAAATTGCACTTTGAGAGAAACCATCCAGGTCTCGATAAAAATCAGTGCGCTGAATGCGGCAAAAAATGCAGTACTTATACGGATTGCAGAAAACATGCAATGAGGCACATCTCTGACAACAAGATCTTCCAATGTGATCAATGTCCGCAGCGCTTTTTTACGAGGAGTGAGCTCAAACACCACATCAACAGTCACGTTCCAGAAGATGCTCGAACCAAGTACGTGTGCGATATTTGCTCTACCATTTGTACAACGAAATTGGGATTCGACGCTCATCTTCGAATTCATCGGGAAGATAAGCCGGATTGGGTGTGTGAGTTTTGTGGGCGAAAATATGCGCACAGGCACAGCTACAACCATCACAGGAAAGTAGCACATTTAAAAATCTTCACGCACAAATGTTCTTACTGTTCTATGCAATTTTGTGATAAATACCATTTAGAAAAACACCTTCGATCACACACAAAACAAAAGCCATACAAATGCCCATTATGCTCTAAATGTTTTCCGTATTCAAGTGGAAGGGCTAGGCATGTTCGGGAAGTTCATTGCCAGAATGGTGAAAGACGTAGGAGACCGAAGCAGAACAAAAGTCTACGAAAACACTATAGGGATGTTCCGGATAATGTAGAATGTGAAAGCAATGAATTACAGAAGGATATGAAATATATTATAAGCGAAGTCGGAAATTATACAAGCGGGACCAATCATGAGGATTTGTTAGTTCCTGGATCTTCTTCAGGAACTATGTGATTTCTGGTAACTTACGTTATATAAACTGTTAACTAGACTTGTAGACTTCTTAAAAAACTTACTATATGAGTGGACTAAACACTAGGATTGGGAAACAACTTCGCTAACAATTCAGATTGAAACGCAATGGTTGGTTTGGTATGTTTGTCAATAAAGTTTACCGTGTGTAACATAATGTAAAAGAAATAAAAGGCACATTTATTACTCATTTTGGGTTTGGTCTCATAGTTGATAATATTTTATATTGTATTCTTATGTACCACATCTCTGATTTGCCCTGCATCATTTTATTTAAGACCTTGCATATATATCATCTTAATTTTCCAAAAACTTAAACTCTACTACATAATCCATCATTAAATATAATTCTTACATAATATACTGGTTATCACTATGTAATAAAACTCCTCGTTCGTACTTATTTCACTCGCAATATCATATTAAGCTTATGTTCAAACTCGTTACAAAATTATATAAAACCCAAGAATAAATTGTAGCAATAGGAAAACGGGCAAAACTCGTTTCTGAAAATTATTACAGCATAATAATTCTGATTTTAAATTTTCAATTTCGATACTTAAAGAGGGCACAATCACGATCTAAACCTACAAAATGGACTGCCTAACTAGGAAATACGCACCAAACGTTTTCATCTGAAAGCTTCACGATTCATTCTATTCTATATTCTATAATAGTAATATTTTTCTTAGCAATTTAAGAAATTGTGGTTAACTGTAGCAAACTGTAAAGATAGGGGAAAGAGGACTGACAAAATAACAAAATAGTTCAAAGGATATGTAACTGAAACTAATAGTAAACAAACACTCATTGTGTGACTTATACCTATACGTATACAAAGCTAAACACTACTATATAACTCCTTAGAAAATGTTCTAATTGCTGGAGATTAAGATCCTATGCTTGTACTAATCCAAGAAGAGTAGTTTTGTCTTAATCTTCTTCAAGCACAGACTGGCAAAATATGTCATGCATAAGGCCGCCAGCAAGGGGAGCCAGTTTACCGAATTTGAAGTAGTTCTTGTTTTTCTTCAAACGCTTCAGTTCTTTCCGGATAGACCACATCTAAAATGGCAAATAGAAGAAACTCTAGCTTACGTTCTTGCTTGAAATCCTGGAAACAAGAAACCGCATACACTCCTCCTTCAGCATGACCCCATCCGTATTCTCGGAAACTTGTGCGGCCAATTCTGAAAACTCGCTCATCAACGAGTCATTCGAGTCCGAATCTGAATCGATGTAGCATTCATCGCTAGTCATTTTAACAAATGACGAAGTTCTCTTGTCTTTCTTCTTAACCACGGCAGCATCTTCAAGCGCTTTGATTTTCTCTGATTGAGACCCTGATCCACAGGACCTCATTGATAAGGAATCGGATCGATTACGCCTCCCGCGCACAATCACCTCCTCCACGTCATCCTCCTCATCATCTGAGTCTTCCAATTCCTCAAGATCCATAGGATAAGAATTTTCATCTGTAACTTGGTTTTGCACATTTTCGGACATGGAGACATCGTCGCGAAAAACGCTACCGTCAACAGTTTCAAAGTCAGGGTCATGAGAAACGCAACTTCCAGTATTTTCGGGATCAGCGTCGCGATTGCTACCGGCAACTTTCTCAGAGACAATATTTGGAGAATTGTCAGTCTCAACAACATCAAAGGCAGCATTACTACTAGTTATTGTAGTATTGACTTCTTGGCAAAGCAGAGGAGCTTTTTCAGAGACAGGAACAGTTAAACTGGTGGTAGTAGTACTAGGATCGATGGAGTGATTCTCATCAATACTGTTGGCGTTGGCATTGGTGGCATCTCGAATTGGTTCAGACACTTCGGCTGAGGCTCCGGTATCTTTGGAGGTACCTTCAGGCTTTAAAACCGGCATCTCTTTGACTTCTTCATTGGCCTGAGTCTGAGGAGGTGGTTGTGGTTGCTCAACAGAAGGTCGACGCTGAGTTGCAGTCACTGGTGACTGAGGCTGAACAATCTCCATATCCTTTCTCCCTTCCTCTGATGCGATCGACGCAGTTCTGGGTCTCTTTACTTCACTCACAGATACTTTCCCTGCGGAAATGTCAGCAAATGACACGCTTTCAACGACTGAAAAGGGACCCGCACTGAAGCTACTACTATTATTGCTATCCAGACTCGATCTAGGCAGCAGAACAGTGGCTGGTGACTGAATTTTATATTTCCCTGATGAAATGTCTGCAAAACTGGGACTTTCGACGTTTGAAAATAGACCCGAGCTTACTGCACTGTTGCTTCCGAAACTCATTCTAGACGAACTTCCTTGTCCGGATAGACTGCTTTGACACCCACCGATTGGTTCTGACTCGGTAGTTGAAGCAGGATTTGAAGCGGCTTCAGGAAACACTACCGTTTCTTCGGATGCCAACTGCGCACGCGCGGGCTCTTTAGCAACGGGTTCCGATGGTGAGTTCACAGTCTGAGTCTCCGGCTCACGGTCTTCCAGTATTTCCAGCAGCTTCTTCGCATCCGTTTCAACCGACACATTTGCTGCTTGGATGGATGGTTCAGACGGTATTGCAATTTCAGCAGCATCCGTTCCCTTGCTGCCTTCTAATGAGTTTGAAGACGATTTCCTTTTCGTTGGAGACTTTTTGCTGGGAGTGCCAGTAAAAGCTCTGGGCTTGCGAACTTTTTTACCAGGCTCTTTCTCCTTGCTCTTCTCTTTCTTAAGCTTCTTCGGCTTTTTAGGTTTGGACTTGACAAGTACTGCTTCGGACTCTGGTATCTTAGGTTTGGACTTGACCGCTATCACTACTAAGGTTTCTGGAATCTTCTTTCCTTCCTCCACTTCCACCAAACGTGCCTGTTTCTGAAAAATATAGTAACTAAAATTTTTAAATTGGCACAACTGAGTCGCTGCATACGTAGCGCAGCGCATTGTAAAAATTATCTTCGTCATGAACATATTCTGACTTTTCCAACTGAAAGATGCTATTAATTTGATTTTGAGCAAAACAAAACGGGGTGCTTTCTGAGGCGAAAAAAACGAACACTCAAACAAATGCATGGACCTACACAGTCTCACATGTACGTCTGTATGCATTGCGTCATCGGTGGTCGTACAGGTTGCATATTATTCTAATTTCATTTTATTTCTCAGCTGCCAAATGAAAACACAAAATAATAATGAAAAGGCCCGAGGATGAAACAATGAAAAGTGAAGGAAAAAGGAAAATATTGAAACTAGTATGTACTGAAATCTAATCTAAATGCAGCTAATCTTCTTTTCTTAAATTTTTTCTAGATTAACCCGGGAATCCGGATTTATTTAGACGCTGACGCTGATCAATATTATGCAATCCAACATTTAAAACTAAATAAAACATTTAGGAATTTCTGAGAGATATTTTAAGTTTCTTTCCACAAACCTGTTCTTGGTCCATATCCCGAGAGGATGAAGCACGACGTTTGTTCTTATCTGACTTGTTGATTGCTGCTGCGGGTGAAGACACTTTTTTCAATTCCGGCGATGATGACACGGTGGACTTGTTTCCATTCGTCAGATTTGAAGGCGTATTGGAACTAGCAGCGACGCTACTTCTCATAGCATTTGTACCCGGCAGTTCATAATCCAAGACCAGATCCGAATCAGTAAGCCACTTTGGTTTTTGAATGTTCCTTCTTGAAGACGTCCTTCCTCCGCTTACTGAAGGTGTTGTTGGAGCCTTTGTTGCCTCAGCCTCAACCTGCCCCTGCTCTTCGTGCTCGTCTTCGCTAGATGCACTTTTCGAAACTTGTGAGTTTGATTTCTTTTTCCCGCTACTTTTTGAATCGGAAGTTGCTTTAGTTTTCGGACTATTTGCCTTCGTTTTTCCACTCCGACTTGACCTCGTAGAAGATGGCGATGGCATGACTGGGGATGCGTTTTGAGCCTAAATATTCATAGCACATTTTATGTATCTCGGAAATCTAAATTTGCTGACGGGGTTTATAGGACCGCTAATTATTATGAACATAACCGAAGGATCTTGATGGATAGAGTAGCAGCAGCACAACAACTCTAGCTCTACTTTTTCGGCTATTTGTCCTTCTTAATGGTAATTGTATTGTATTGTATTGTCAACTACAAACTAAAACTGAACACGTGTATGAAAATGAAAGGAAAGGAATGCACATATTACTGATGTAATTAAATACTTAATAAAAACGGAGGAGGAGAGACGAGTGTTAAACTATTGTTCAGCCTTGGAACCATTTTATGAACTTGTTCAAACAACCCATTGTATAAAGTTAAAATTCTTTCTGGGTGTCCCACAATCACAATATTATGTATGTTTGATGAAATTTGAACTTCTACCTAAGTCTAAGTCTAACTTTCTTATATGCTATTAAGCTAGATTACTATTTCAGCACTTTTGATAAAGCCAAAAGCAGAAAATCAAGGTTTCCAATTACATACTAAATTATTGTTAAATATTAAGTACTAATTCTTACGCTTTGGAGACCATTTCCGCGTGGACGACGGGAATCCTCATTACCGTCAGTTTTATTTTTTCCCAAAATTCCGGTAGAAATGATGGAAAATGCAGTTTGAACAGCAACTGGTGATGATGATGAGACCTCTATGGACAGTTGAGGTGGGTCAGAGTACTCGATTGATTCATCATTTTTCAAATCGTTAACTCTATTGACGTCAATCAAGGTCGCTCCAAGATCAACCTTAGGAAGATTCTCCAGCGAATTCGCATTGCTTTTAGGATGGTCATTTCTTTTATGGCGCATGAGAGCGGCCTTCGTTGTAAACGTTTCTCCGCAGGAACAGTCCCAACTTCGTGCGGGCGATTCTTGACTTTTAGACGATTTCTTTGAGTCCACTTCTGGTTGACTCCCTTTGGACGACTTCCTTTCTCGTACTTTCCTTTCTTTAGGACGTGACTTGTCATCTATAAATTCCAATTCATAAACTTAAATTTTAAGTATTACATGTCCTTGAAAAATGCGACCTTTGTAATAGATTTTACCTGAATGTTCTAAGGCATGACTCTTTAGGTCATCATTGTTTAAAAATGACTTCGGACATAGTTTACACTTGAATTTTCGGTCATTATCTTTCCACCGAATTCCCGGAGGTGAAGGCATTTTCAGTAACTTGTCTATTTGAGCTGTAATAAAGAGATTTGTGATTTATGTATTTTTAGTAAAACTCATTCATTTCTTAAACTCAATTCGTAATAATTGCACGAACCTCCCATGTACTCATAATCGTCCTTGGGTTTTACTGCTTTAGTGCTCGGAGTCACACTGGCAGTGTCATTTGTTTCATGACTATTTTTGTCGTTTCCGACCGGGGAATTATCGGCTGGAAAGCAAACAATTTTAACTCAACTTAATCATCAATATTTACTTTACAAAAACTAAGGAAGAAAAAGTGATTGCGAGGGAAAAGGTAAGCAAAAATTATTTCTTGTCATTGGGATAGGGAAATTCGAAAAAAAATCAAAACAAAGGATTTCGCCGATTGCTTGCATCAAAATTATAAATACAAAAGCGTTTAGGAATATTGATGTCGTTTATTTGTAACAGTGTAAAACAGATATACTTAAAAATGAACGGACCCAGTTTAACAAGAAGCAAAAATGGAAGGAAATATTTAATATTCGATTAAAAACTTACCTTCGTTATTGCAATTACTTTCATCAGACACTTGAGCTTTGGGGTGTCCCGTTTTAGGCATTTTCTTCGCCTTCCCTGACTGATCCCTTTCTCCTATTCAGAAAGATGACAAATCCGAAATGATCAAAAGTCAATATTTGTACACTAGAAAGTGATTTTAAAATGGAAAGAAAATTACGTTGTTCCGAATCTGTAGGATTTGTGTTATTCAATAGCCGTTTTCGAGGATTCCTATGATACTTCTCATTGTCACCTGAAGCATCTTGAGAAACAACGGGAGTTTCATCTCCTACAAAAGATTTGGTAAGTAAACTATTGAGTGATCATGCTACGACTGACTAAAGGATTATCGTTAGGATTAGAAGTAGGATTTTTTAACGAAATATTCTAATAAAACCAACGACAAAATAAATAGCCAACAAAAAATAATAACTCGACCTGTTGAAGTAATCTGAAACTGCAATTTTTTCACTTTCTCAAGAAACTCAAGATCTGACCATGAACTCATTTTTATGAGAAAATACGGGAGGAAATTCCGATTACAAATCAACTGAACACACTATTTTTTAGTAAAAATCATTTTAATCGAACTATTATAGTCTTGTGCTTTCATTTTGATGTTGTTCAAATTAAAAATTTTGAGTTCAACAACACATGTGCTCGGTCTCAGTCTCAATACACTTGTTCTGCATGTACTCGAAGGGCTTTAAATTGTTCACACAATTGCTTCTTTCGCCAGCAACTACAGCGTCAAAAAATTATGAAAATTTAAAAGCACTTCATGGCTTGGCAAACGTTCTGACTATTTCAAAATTATTGGGATAGTCACGACATAATAATACCACGGTTCTTATACATTGCATAAATTATAATTGCGATGCTGTTCAAGTAATTGAAATAGGACAAGAAAACGCGAATAAAAGTAAATGGTCACCATTACCTTTATACGACAAGCCGGGTGCAATCTCTGGAGTACTTTTCCCCTCGGTAGTAGCATTTTCATATGTCTCCTTTACTTTCCTACCCGCAGTGAGGAGCTGCTCCAGCCTGGAAGCGGAACTTGTTGCTCTAGGCTCCATAGTCGGAGACTTCACAGTATCCAAACAGAAACGCGTGCCTTTTTCACTGTCACCAGTTACAACCATAAAACCAATTCAAAATCTTATGAAGAAAGTCGCTGTTGTAATGCTGTCAAACTGTAAGTTTTTAAGTCACTCTCCGTGGTCCCATATTCGATGGCTGTATTTTCTTGAAGGAAACTATTAGGACCTGAAAATTGAGGAAATTCTATCAAATGATATTTTTTTAGGCCCGCGATGCCCCAAAACTTTTGATAT